>JAPVLO010001581.1:0-96926 GCA_027257055.1 Cephalopachus bancanus | reverse complement strand
TTCTTCACTGTTGGTGGGAGTCCAAACTAGCACAACCTCTGTGGAAAACAGTTTGGTGATTCCTAAAAGATCTAAAAATCAACCTCCCATATGACCCCACAATCCCTCTACTGGGAATATACACGGAGGAACTCAAATCACTTTATGAAAAAGTGCACACACATGTTTATTGCAGCATCAGTCACAATAGCAAAAACATGCAACCAACCATGCTGCCTATCGAAAGAGGACTGAATTTAAAAATGTGGTACATATACATGATGGGATATTACACAGACATAAAGAAGGCCAAAATTATGAACTTTGCAGCAACTTGGTTGAACTTAGATTCCATAATACTGAGTGATCTATCACAGAAATAAAGAACTGAGTATCACATGTTCTCCCTCATAAGAGGAACTTGAACAACTATCATAATACTATGGCAAAAAACTTTTGCTTGATGAAAGACCCTATTAAGAGACTAAAAGGGCAAGCTATATAGACTAGGAAGAAATATTTGCAAACCCTGTATCCGACAAAAGACTAGTACCTAGAATATATAAAGAATTCTCAAACTAAACAGTAAAAAGAAAGAATTCAATTAGAAAATAGGAAATAGATATGAATAGACATTTCACCTAAGAGGGTATGTGGATGTCAAATAAGCCTATTAAAAATGTTCAACAAGCTGGGCTCAGTGGCTCAGCCTGTAATCCCGAGCCTTTGGGAGGCTGAGGTGAGTAGATTGCCTGAGTCCGCGGGTTCGAGACCCACCTGGGCAGCAAGACCTCATCTCTGCAATAAATCAAAATAAATCAGCCAGGCGTGGTAGCGCATGCCTGTAATTCCAGCTACTTGGAAGGCTGAGGAAGAAGGATCGCCAGAGCCCAGTAGGTCGAGGCTGTGGTGGCCAGGAGCGGCCACTGCACTCCAGTCTGGGCAACAGAATGAGACGCCAACTCTAAATAAATAAATAAATAAATAAATAAATAAAATTTCAGGCAAAGATTTCAAAAGGTAGATTATAATATTGAACAATGAGCTTCAGGAGAAAACTGAAAACTAATATAAAGAAATTTTTGTGAACTATTCAAGAAATGGATGAATGAATCTCCAAAGAAATAGACACCTTAAAAAAACCCTGAAATCCTAGAAATGAAAGAATCATTCAGGGAATTACAAAATACAGTTGAAAGTTTTAACAATAGACTACAACAAGCAGAAGAAAGGATTTCAGAACTTGAAGACCAGGTTTTTAATCAACCAAAACAGACAATAATGAAGCAAAAGAACCCAGAGAATGGAAAATAATCTTCAAGAAATGTGGGTTTTTGTAAAATGTCCAACCCTAAGAATCATAGATATTCTTGAGGAAGCAGAGCAAGCAACAGGTCTGAAAAACTTATTTGAGAGAATAATGAAGGAAATTTTTCCTAACTATTCCAGAGATTTAAACATCCAGATTCAAGAAGCCCAAAGAGCTCACAAATGATCCATTGCAAAAAAAGGTCATCCCCAAGGCATATAATCCAGCTTTGCAGAGTTAATGTGAAAAAAATTATAAAAACAGTGAGATAAAAGCATCAAATGACAAGGGTAAACCTATCAGACTAACAGCAGACAAAAAGCTCACAGATCATATTGCACACCAACACTATAGAGAAAATATATAAATAAATAAAGCAACCAAATAACAACCAGTGTGATGAATGGAATAGTACCTTACATATCACTATTAACATGGAACATAAATGGTATCGATGCTCCACTAAAAACATATAGACTGGCAGAATGGATTGAAAAATGTAACTCAAATATCTGCTGCCTCTAAGAGACCCACTGAACACACAAACATTCCTATAGACTCAACATAATGTGATGGAGAAAAAATTCCATGCAATCGGAACCAAAAACGAGCAGGAGTAGTCATTCTTATATCAGATAAAACAGACTTTAAATTAACAACAGGAAAAAAAGACAGAGATAGTCATCATATAATGATAAAGGGATCAATAAAAAGATACAGCAATTTAAAATATATATATATATACCTAACACAAGAGCCCCAGCTTTATAAAACAAAGACTACTAGACCTAAAAAGGAGATAGATAGTAATGCAATAATAGTAGGAGACTTCAATATCCCACTGACAGCAATGGACAGATCATCAAGGCATCTAGTCAACAAAGAAACACTGGAGTTAAACTGGACCCTAGAGCAAATGGAACTAATAGACATCTACAGAATATTTCACCCCAAAACCGCAGAACATATATTTTTCTTATGAGCACATGGAACGCTCTCCAAGGCAGACCATATGATAAACCAGAAATTAAGGCTCAAGAAATGTTTAACAATTGAAATTATATTAAGCAGCTTCTCAGACCACAGTGGAATAAGACTAGAAATTAACACCAAGACAGCCCATGAATCCACATTTAAAAATGAAAATTAAGCAAGCTGCTCCTGAATAATTATTGGGTCAACTATGAAATCAAGATGGAAATTTTAAAAATTTCTCAAACAAATGATAACAATGAAGTTATCAAAACCTCTGGGACACAACCAAAGCTGTTCTCAGAGGAAACTGTACACTTAAGGCCAGCATTGATAAGACTGAAAAATCTCAGACAGCCAGCCTAAAATTGCATCTCAAGGAGCTAGAAAATAATGAACAAAGCAAACCCAATATTAGCAGAAGAAAATAAATAATGAAGACTGGAGCAGAACTAAATTAAGTTGAAATAAGCAAATATGAAGGATCAATGAAACAAAAAAAATTGTTCTTTAAAAGATAAGGAAAATTGATAGACCCCTAGCTAGATTAATTAAGAAATGAAGAAAGAAGATCCAAATTAACTTAATCAAAAATAAAGATGGAGACATTACAACTGATATGATGGAAATTCTAAAGGCCATCTGAGATTATTATCAATACCTCATGCAAACAAACTAGACAATCTAGAGGAATTGGGTAAATTCTTGGAAATGTACAACCCCCCCCACTTGAATCAGGAAGAAATAGAAACACTGAATAGACCAATAACGGGTAGTGAGATAGAAACAGTAATTAGAAGTCTCCCCAACCCCCCTCCCCAAAAAGAGTCGAGGACCTGATGAACTCAAAGGTGAATTCCATGAAAAATTCAAAGAACTGGTACCAAATTTTACAGAAGCTATTCCACAAGATTGAAGAGTAGGGAATCCTCCTAACTCATTCCTCAGAGCATCACTCTGATATCAAAAAAACTGGGAAAAGACACAACAAAGAAAGAATACTACAGACCAATACCCCTTATAAACATAAATGCAAAAATTCTCAACAAAATATTGTCAAACTAATTTCAACAGCATATAAAAAAAATACGCCATGACCAAGTAGGTTTTATCCCAGGGACATAATGGTTGTTCAACATACGCAAGTCAATTAATGTTATCCACTATCTAAAATGAATTAAAAACAAAAGCCATATGATAATTTAAAAAAACACAAAAAAAATTTTATAAAATCCAGCATCACTTCCTGGTTTAAAAAAAAACTCAGCAAAATAGGCATAGAAGGAACATTTCTCAAAATAATAAAATCCATATATGACAAGCCCATAGCCAATGTAATCCTAAATGGAAAAAAAGTTGAACGCATTGCCACTCAGAACTGCAATAAGGCAAGGATGCCCACTGTCACCACTACTATTCAACATAGTACTGTAAGTTCTAATCAGAGTAGTCAGGCAAGAAAAAGACATAAAGGTTATCCAAGTTGGCAAAGAAGAAATCAAACTACATATACTGATGGTATGATTTTATACAATGAGAATTCTAAAGACTCCTCCAAAAGACTCCTGGACTTCAGAAATGATATCAGTAAAGTTTCTGGATACAAAATCAACACACGCAAATCAGTAGCACTGCTATACGCCAGTAGCCATCAAGCTGAAAACCAAATGAAGAACTCAATTCCATGTACAATAGCAGCCAAAAAGATAAAATAACTAGGAATATATTTAACCAAGAAGGTGAAAGATCTCTACAAGGAGGGCTACAAAACTCTGATGAAAGATATTGTAGAGGACACGAACAAATGAAGTAACATCCAATGCTCTGAGATTTGAAGTCACCACTATTAAAATGACCATATTACCCAGAGTAATATACAAATTCAATGCAATCTCTATCAAACTACCAATGCCATTTTCCATAGAATTAGAAAAAATAATTCAAAAATTCATAAGAAACCAAAAGAGAACTAGAATAGCCAAAGCAGTCCTAAGCAAAAAGAACAAAGCTGGAGGCATCACATTACCTGACTACATATTATACTACAAGGCTGTAGTAACCAAAACAGCATGGTAATAGTGCATGAACAGGCTCATGGACCAATGGAACAAAATAGAGCATCCAGAAATGAATCCAAATACCTATAACTAACTGATCTTTGACCAAAGAGACAAAAACATACACTGGGGAAAGAACACCCTATTCAACAGGAAAACTGGGAAAACTGGATAGCTACATGCAGAAAAAAGAAACTTGATCTCGATCTCTCCCCACATGCAAAAATTAACTCAAAATGGATTAAAGATTTAAATATCAGAACTGGACCCATAAGAATCCTAAAAGAAAACCCAGGAAAAGCTCTTCTGGACATCAGCATAGGCAAAGAATTAATATCTAAAACCCAAAAGCAAATGCACAAAACCAAAAATATACAAGTGAAACTTAACCAAAAATCTTCTACATAGCAAAAGAAATAATCAAGGGAGCAAATAAGCAACCTACAGAATGGGAGAATATATTCACAAACTATACATTTGACAAAGGACTTATATCAAGTATCTACAGATAAACAAGTCAGCAAGAAAAAAGCAAATAACCCCATTAAAAAGTGAAAAAAAACAACAAGAGCAGACATCTCTGAAAAGAAAATACACAAATGGCCAATAAAAATATGAAAAAATGCTCAACATCACTAATAATCAGAAAAATGCAAATAAAAACCACAATAAGATACCACCTTACACCAGTCAGAATGGCCATCATTAAATTTATACTTAAAAAAGCAATAGCTGCTGGCATGGATGCAGAGAAAAGGAATGCTTATGCACTCTTGGCAAGAGTGCAAATGAATAGACCTTTATGGAAATTGATATGGAGATTTCTGAGACAACTAAAAGTAGATCTACTATTTGATCCAGCAATTCAACTACTAGGTACTTACCCAAAGGAACAGAGGTCATTATATGAAAAAGACACCTGCGTCCACATGTTCATTGCAACACAATTCACAATTGCAAAGATGTTGAATAAACCTTAATACCCATCAACCAATCAGTGGATAATGAACATGTGATACACACACACACACACACACACACACACACACACACACACACACACACACACAGAATGGAATATTATTCAGATATCAAAAATAATAAAACAATGTCTTTTGCAGCAACTTGGATGGAATTGGAGAACATCATCATAAGTGAACTAATGCAGTAGGAGAAAACTAAACACCACATATTCTCACTTATAAGTGGGTGCTAAACCAAGGATCTACAAAGACATAGAGAATGGTATAGAGGACACTGGAGACTCAGAAGGAGGAGAGTGGAGGAAGGGGTGGGAAGATGAAAAATCACCTATAGGGTACAATGTGCATGAATGAGGTTGGAGGGTACACTTAAAGACTAGACCAAAAATTGTTTGTACCCCTTAAAGCTATTGAAATATAAATAAATTTGCTAAAACCAAACAAATTGTTGATACACTTAACAACCTGCATTAAACTTCAGGGACTTACGCTGGATGAAAAAGGCCAATCTCCAAAGGTTATATACTATATGATTTCATTTATACGACATGCTTGAAATGACAAAATTCTGAAAACGGAGAACAGATTAGCTGCTGCTAGGGTTTACAGGATATGTGAGAGAGAAGTGGGCATAGTTATAAAAGGGCAACATGTGTCATCTTTGTGGTGACAAAACTATACAAGTAAAATTCAAACAAGATAGGTGGATTTTATCAATGTCAGTATCCTGGTGTGATATTGTTCTATCATTTTGCATGATGTTATCATTGAGGGAAACTGGGTAAATTGTAATGGGATATTTCTGTATATTTATCACAACTGCATGTGTACCTACAATGATCTCAAAATAAAAGTTCAATTTTAAAGAATATGCTTTGGGCATGTAAAGAGTTAGACGCTGGTTAAGTCTATGAGACATGGTTTTATAAACTTATAAGAAGGATGCCATCAAGTAAAGCTGCATTTTTGATAGCCAATATGGGAAACAGAATTATGATAAGTAGTCTTGTGGAAAATGCCTCTAAAGGTCAACTGTGCACTAAAGGAAAAAAGATAAAAATGTAAACATCAATGAAAATAGCATGTTTTTATGTCCTTTGGAAGTAGGGTTGTGTTTATGTCTTAAAATTATAATAAGTAAATTTACTGATATTTTGTTGCTCTATTTCTCTGGTTAAGTAAAACTACCAGAAAAGTATAGATTTCCAAATGCACGAGGGATTTTAGAGTCTGTGTTGGCAAGATCACTCTTTTGGGAGTAATAATTTTTGCCCAGTTAGAAAGCCTTTTGTAGAGTAGGAGATCTTTGCTTTTTAGGAAAATCTGGTCAGAAAAAAAATTTGCAAAGACAAAACAACTGGCCAAGTTTTTCATCTTGGCAAAGATCACTTTAATTTTACTTTTGAAGACAAAATATATCAATATTTTCTCTTGAAAAGTTTATCAGAAGAGTGTGAATTATTTTAGAGGAATATATTCTGATCAAGGCATCCTTGGGTTTAAGTCAGCAGTAGAAGACTTTGGGAAGAAAAGAGGGACGTGTTTGACCTCCATAGTATCCAAAACGCAGATGCTCTGTTGCTTCTAGTTCCTCAACATATTATGTTCGTTTCAGAACTCAACCTTGTTCTATTCATTTTCTCAGATGACTAATTAAGGAAGCAAATCCCCAAAGGAGGATTTTGTGCAGTTTTTGTTGGTAAATATTGGTCATCTTGAAAATCCTCTAGTTCTGTTTTTGGCAAAAAATTATGACTTGAAGCTACTATACCACCATTTTACCCTTGAGTTTCTTCAAAACACTTGAGTGTATCATATACCATCTGGCCTAGAATTTGCTTCCTTAACTATTTATGATTGAATGTCTCTGAATTTGTTACTTCAAATTTCATTTGGATTCAGGATTTTCCGTAAGAGCTTCCTCTGTAAAGAAAACGCGTACACACACACACACACACACACACACACACACACACACACACACACCCTCACTGAGTCTCTCTGCTATAATTCTTTCTTGCCTGTTAGAATTATAGAAAGTGGCCATATATTTTATGCAAACCTCAATTTTATATTTCTTTATGATGAAATGTTTAATCAGTTAGTGGAAAACTGAAGACACCCAAAATTACATTACCTAATTTCTATATTGCGGGGAAAATTGTAATGTTGCTTTAACTTCTTCTGTAACAACTATAGGCTAATAGCTTTATTAACACATTTTACATTTAAAATATTTTACCAGCTGGGCTCGGTGACTCAGCCTGTAATCCCACGCCATTGGGAGGCTGAGGTGAGTGGATTGCCTGAGCTCACGGGTTCGAGACCCGCCTGGGCAACTTGGCGAGACCTCATTTCTACAATAAAATCAAAATGAGCCGGGCGTGGTAGCGCGCGCCTGTAGTTCCAGCTACTTGGAAGGCTAAGGCAGAAGGATCGCCAGAGCCCCGCAGGTCGAGGCTGCGGTGGCCGGGAGCGGCCACTGCACTCCAGTCTGGGTGACAGAATGAGACTCCAACTCAAAAAAATAAAAAATAAAATAAAATATTTTACCTTTCTACTCACAAAGTTCCCATTGCCCTTTCTTTACCTAACAGCATATGTCTATAATAGGTATGCTCCCTTCATACACATAGTGACATATTTACCATCTGTCCAGGCTGGGCCTTCTTATAGCATGTATGCCTTTTATGCCTGATTATATAGTTTGCTTGATCGTAAAGTAGACTGACTGATTTTTTTTTAGCTCACTTCCTGCTTTTAATGTCTTTAAAAACCCTTTAATATTAATTTAGGAATGTCTTGCAGGGTCATCCTTGAAATTATTATTATTACTTTATTGGCCACACATTTACAGATTTCTCTTTTTATTTGCGTATTGTTTTTTCAATTTTTAAAAAATATTCTCCTTTTCCTCCTACTGCCCAAACCTCTTTACTTTGTTGTATAGCTATGGAGACCCTAGATGTTGTTTGATTACTAAATTATTTTTGATCCATTGCACATACTTTTGTTCATTTTGAAGTGATTTTGAAAAGCATTCTTGTGAGTTTTTAATTTGTGAAGAGACGTTTTTAAAAGTAGCAATACGTACATTTTATTGTCATTTTCTCTTCTAAAATTGAATAACCAAATGGTAGATAATTCTGGTTTTCTTGCATAGGCTAGTATGCAAAACCAAATTACTATTGTATGTACTTCCTATAGATATTTCCTGTCATCTCAAAACCATATTATTTTATTTTGATTCCTATAAATCTCATTATAGGAAGTGGTCATATATTTTATACAAACTCCAATTGTGTATTTCTTCATGATGAAATGTTTAACCAGTTAATGGATAACTGAAGACATTCAAAATCACAACACTACCTAATTTCTATATTAGAGGCAAAATTATATTGTCGAGTCTTCTGTAGCAAGTATAAGTGAATAACTTTGTTAACATTATTTACATTAAAAATATTTTATCTTTCCACTTATAAAGTTTCTATTGCCCTTTCCTTGTCTAACAGTGTATTCCTATAATGGGTATGTTTGTCCTCATATACATAGTGACATATTTACCTATCTGTCTAGATTGGGCCTTCTTATAGCCTGTATGTAACTTGGCATTGTAAGTGGTTAGTTTTTATCCTTCTACCAAATTGCTTAAAGTCGAGTTAGATATGCTTATATGCTGGCATACATTTTGATTCAGTGATTTTCCTTTTGAAGCTTCTAGAAAAAGTATATGTATGTATGTATATTGCACTTTTAGTTATTTTAAACCACTCCTTATGTATGTCAATTGTTCTTTTAAATTCACAAGGAAATGTTGTCTTACCCCAGGCACAAATGGCTATTATTAAAAAGACCAAAAAAAAAAAAAAAAAAAAAATAGATACCTGTGAGGATGTGGAGAAAATGGAACTCTTGTACACCGTTGGTAAGGATGTAAATTAGTACATCATAATGAAAAACAGTATGGATGTTACTTCAAAAACTAAAAATAAAACTACATTTAACTCATCAATCCCATTACTGGCTGTAGTGCTCACTAATAGATGAATAGATAAAGAAAATGTGATATATATATCCACACACACACACACACCACACCACTTGGCCACAGAAAAGAATGAAATCTTGTCATTTGCAGCAACATGAAAGAACTGCCGGTCACCACGTTAAGTGAAATGAGCCAGGCACAGAAAGACAAACACTGCAATTACACAAGTTGATGGATACATACCCTGACTTGTTCATTATACATTCTTTGCATTTAACAAACGATCACATTATTCCATACAAATGTACAAACAAAAATTTTTTAAGTTGTAATTTTTTGTTGTCCCCAATTTTCTTTGTCTCACTGCCATAACCCTGACCCATACTTCACACCTTTCTTTAATTTTTATTTATGTGCTTTGTTTACTGGTATTTGTGCCAGTTTACCTTTTCTCTTATATTTGCCTTGTGGATTTTCCTTTTTATTACAAGAATCATGGTGATATTTTGTTCAAGTGGAGTCTACTTTCCTGTGCAGCCTACAATTATAAAAAGAATTCTTGTGGGTTATGGAGACTATAGAGTGTCTAATCTTTTTTTATCTGCATGAAATATATGCTATTTGAGAAAGCATTGACCTAGAGATTTTGACCTTGAATTCGTGTCTAGGGCATTAAATTTGACCTCCGGTATTGTATTTTTTTAAGTTTTCATATATTTTTTTTTTTTTTTGAGTTGGAGTCTCACACTGTCACCCAGACTGGAGTGCAGTGGCCGTTCCCGGCCACCGCAGCCTCGACCTGCTGGGCTTCGGCGATCCTTCTGCCTCAGCCTTCCAAGTAGCCGGAATTACAGGCATGTGCTACCACGCCTGGTTGATTTTTTGATTTATTGTAGAGATGAGGTCTTGCTGCCCAGGTGGGTCTCGAACCCACGGGCTCAGGCAATTCACTCACCTCAGCATCCCAAAGGTGTGGGATTACAGGCTGAGCCACCGAGCCCGGCTAAGTTTTCATATCTAAATGTGCACTTACTGCTGGCTTTTCCTCTTACCATCACCTGAGACAAGCCTAGCAAATATAAAAAGGTTACCATGTGGCTAACATGGCTTTGTTCTAATACATAGTCTTCGTTATTATCACACACATATTTCTCTACACACTGTACCATCTAATCTGCTAACACAAATTCTTGTGAACCTATCTCAGAGACATATTCTTCATATATTGGACACTGTGACAGAATAATGCTACCACATTAAGGTATTCTTGTTTAAGCCACTTTCTTTAAGGCTCTTTTGCTCCTCAGCACCACAATGACTGCACTCATGGAAATGGAAATATTCTATAATAATCTAGAGGGCTTTTGATGCTATTTGTATCTGCATTGGTTGCTTTACTGACAGAAAATGAGCCTCTTCTATGAGGGTCTAGAGTTCATGGGTACTATAGCCCCCACACTAATCTTGGTATTTTACACTGAAGACAGCAGGCCATGATAAACAGTGTGATGTTCAGAATCTGAAGTTCAGAATCTGAAGCTTCAACTGTACATTCTTCAAGAAGTCATTTGAACCCTCTGAGCCTCAGTTTCCTTATCTGTAAAATGATTTATCTCACAAAGTTGTTAAGAAGAGTCAATTAATGAATGCATTCAAATTGTTGTATAAATTGCTATTATATGAGAGAGGACCCAAAAAACTCAGAATTTGTTTATTATTTATGATTATTTATATATTTAAAATTTGGATTTTCCTTTCACTTTTCTGTTGAACTTCCATGGAAGTTTTCCATGGAAAATCCAAATTCTAGGAAGGAAAAGGAAAACAGGTAGGCCAGGTGGCCAGGACAGGTCAAAATCTGGGAGTGTACCCCCAATACAGAAGAGGGTACGTGTCTTTTTGAGGTCCACTTTCTCACCGGGCAATAATGCAATCTAGGCCACCAGAATACAGGAAGAGCAACTGGATTTTTCCAAGCCCTGAATCTAACCTAGCAGCCAGGAGACTGTGAGAAAGAACTGTCCCATGAGTGTCCCACTGCACTCCCTCAGACCTAAAGCAGCCGTACTAAGATAGCATTCTCCATCCTGGCTCTTTTCTTTTTTTTCAAAACAGTTTTTGAACTCGTCGGTTTTGATGTCTTTTAGTGCTTCTGTTGTTTTCTTGTTTGTTTCAACTCTTCCACATTGGGTAAACGTTTCCCTTTGAGGATTTTTTCATCCGGGGAAACAAACAAAAAAGTTGCTTAGAGCAAGATCAGGGGCGGGTAGGGCATAGGGCTCATGAGCTTTTGGTCAAAAACTGCCAAACATTCAGTGTGGTGTGAGCAGGTGCACTCATAAATCATCCATCATGAAATGGGCAGAGGCATTGAACTAATCTCCAAAAAAGTAAATGAATTAACTGAAGCCAAACACAGTCTCTCACAACAACACTAGCTGGTACAGTGATGCTGATGCGTTTCTAAAACACTTACCTGGAGGGGAAGCCTGTACTACAAAGGGCCCTCCCTCCAAAAAAGTTAATGGCGTTTTTGAGGAGGATCCCCTCTCATATAATACTACTTAGATCTTATAGACTCACAAAATATTATACCTGAAGACAGTCCTAGAGATCATCTAATTTAAATACATATTTTCACAGATGACTTATTAATGCTCCAAACTAGGCCAAGAAATTTGCCCGAGTTCACTCCAGCTAGTGTGACAAACATGGAGCTTGAACACGTGTGTCCTAATCTAGTTCTCTTTGCCTCTTTTTGTTCCTTCAGTTAGTCAACAAAAACTATAGATGCAGCCTTGAAAAATTGTTTGAATAATAGCTAATATTTATTGACTATTATGCACGAGACATTCTTGTAAACATGTTATGTTAATCTATTGATATCCTCAAGGGTAGGTGCTATTTTTATCCTCATTTTGCAGATTAGAAAATTGAGAGTCAGGAAGAGTAATGTACCCAAAGATACATAATTTTTTTCTAAGATTAAAATTTCAAAAGCTGATGAAAAGATGATGTGCATAATTAAAGTGACATAATTGGTGTCCAAAGTAGTATAATGAGATAATAAATAGCAATAGCAGAATTTGGAGTAAAACTCTGGCAATCTACCAGAAACCAGATTATTAACCAATACTTTATTGCCTATCACCTACCTTGTTCTCTATATTTTCATTGTCATCATCATAGGCATAGCCCTCACTTCCTCCTAAAGACTATCCCTGCCTTCTTCTTGTTCTCTTTTCTTCAATCTATTCTTTTCAACTCAATCAAATCAATATTACTAGGCCACCACTTCATTCACATTATTATCTTTTTCAGGAGACATCATAATTTCAAATTGCCTAACAAATCAAGTTCCAAACCTTATCCCTGTTACTGAAGTTTCTCTAGATTCTGAACTCCCTTTTTACTATCTGGTGTAACTGTCCAGTACAGTATGCCTCAGTATGAATTATTTACTCTTGTCAAGTCAATGGTTGGACAAAACTTGACCTCGTTCTTACCTCTATATTACCTGGAATTACCTGGAATGTCCTTGTATCAGTTAGGATTCTGTTGCAAGTGATGAAAAAAAAAATCAACTTAAAGTGTCTCTAACAATAGTTGGAATTTGCTAGCTCATTCAACTGAAAAACTCAGAAATAACCCCTTCAAGTAAAGACTGATTTAGTGGCATAGTAATGTGCCAGGAATCCAGATTCACTCGAAATCTTTTCCGCTTTGCTTTCAATGGTGTTCATATCAATCATCAAGAACCACAGAGTAGTTCTCTGGCAACTCCAGGCTCCTTCCACCAAACACATGTGATTTGGTTTTAAATGTCTATAAGCTTTGAATCCTCATTCATACACTATCCAGTAAAAGAAAAATATGTATACCAGCATTCCTAGAAAATATTCAGAAGTTTACTCTGATAGGACACTTTCGGTGTCACTTCAAATTAATTACTGGGCCCAGAGGATTAAGATGAAGTATGGTCATTGGTTTAGGCTTGGATTATGTGTCTTTCCCTAATTCAGTTGGTAGTACCAGGAGGATGCAATATTCTACGTGACTTATGACAATTATGATGTACACTTGGAACTAAAGTCAACTCTGTCTAAAGCACTTAGCTAAGAATTGAGGATGGAATGATTTTCCAAAGAAGAATTAAGTGCTATTGTCAGAAGAAGAGAGAAATAGATTTTTTTGGAAGGCACTCAGCAAATGTGTGCTACAGTTATCCTTTCTTTCTCTTTGACAATTCAAATCTTATCTTCTCTTTGATGTCCAATTTAATTTTGCTCAATCTGGCTCATGCCAATCTCTGAAGTCATACAGTTTGTATAATACAGAGTACTCCATATTTGGCTTCATATTATTTTGATAGTTCATATATTTTGAACTTATGACTTCAGTAAAATTATAAGTTCATTTAAAGCATGGAGAATGTCTTTTAGCTTTGTGTAGGCCCACAGCATCTAGAACATTTCTAGGCATACAACTTGTGCTATAGAAGTAATTGTTCGCTTGTCTTCTTGACTTGTTGAGTGAGGTACAACCACTTTGTCCATTTTGGTATCATCAGGATTGATGCTGATTGCTCTGGTTCACTCAGTCATTTGACTCTCCACATCAATCATGAGGATCACAAAGTAAATGCATTGGCTAGACTTCATTTCATTCATCGCACACATATAGATATAGCCTTGCTGATAAATAGTACTTGTCTGTCTTTACCCAAATTATACCCATAGTTTTGTGTATGTTTTTGAAGATGTATCTTTTTGTTCAGCTATAGCTACTGTTAAAACTGTTTCTATGGAAAATATTCTCTAATAATTGGTTATATTTGAGATACTGGTAAGTGCTTTCCTTTTTGTAGTGTTTACTTGCATTAACAATTGTACCCTATTTGATGTGCATCTATCTTAACCTTTTCCTATTTTGTCTTATTATATTTTTATGTTTCATAATCATACTTCTGGAAAACAGCATTACACACTGAGTGCAGTTCATTTTGTACAAGTAATCCACTGCTAGCCTGATTTCCCCTAAGTGGAACACTCGACATTTTCCCCAGATCCATAGCACTTTTATTTTTCTATTAAAAAATTAAACGAATCTCAAAGAGTTGTTCTGTTCTATTTTCTTAAGATGAAAATTTCAAGCATTAATGAAAAGATGATGTGGAAAATTTAATACCAATGACGTAAAAGTTTCTAGACCAAGTCTCAATGCATTTTAAGCTTTTTCTGCTTCTGGAAATTTAAATAAGTAAGTCACTATTACTGGAGTAGTGTTTTTCCCACTTCTTCAACAATCTATGATTACTACTGTTCATTCTCCAACTCTCTACTGAAATTTCACTTTTTCATACAGGTAGAAATTGTTTTGTTCACTGATATAAATATTATTGACTGACTGAATGACATATTATTTACTCCCATTTCCACTAAACTTTAATTTGCATTGATAGAAACATCATTTTCAAGTTAATTCAGTGTCTAATTTAGAAACCAAGAAGGTAATAAATATCTGTTAAATCGTTTTAAAATTTAAACTTTTTTTGTTTTAAGGCAAAACACAAAAATCTTCAAGTTAAGTGGAAGTAAGCCCAAATAACAATAAAAATCTACACTAAAAATTCTGATCCTGAAGATTTTAGATTAATAAAACAAAATCTTATAGCTTATTTTTGAAATATTTGTACAGGTTAATAAAAGATCTGTAAACACAAAGTGGAGAACCTACCTCCAAATACAGAGTACACAGTAATCTCGGTTACTTGGGAAATGTAAGTTAATTAAGAGTTATATTTTTTAAAATATTTTTCCTAAACTTCTAAAGATTTCTTTCTAATTCTGTATGTTCACCCATCAGATATTTGTCACTTTTATTATTTTTTAAAAAATTTCAATGCCTTTGGGGGATACAAATAGTTTTTGGTCTGGGCTTTAGCGTACCCACCACCCCCACCTATGCACAAGGTACACAATAGGTGGTTTTTTTGTTCCTCCACCCCTATCCTTCCCCATTTTGAGTCTCCAGTGTTCATTATAACATTCTTTAATTTTTTCCATAACCTTAGTTGAACTACCACTTATAAGTGAGAAAGCAGTATTTGGTTTTCTATTCCTGGGTTAGTTTGCATAGTATGAAGTTCTCTAAGTACATTAAAGTTGCTGCAAAAGACATTATTTTATTCTTTTTGATAGCTGAATAGTACTCCATAGTGTATATATACCATATTTTTGCTATTCACTGATCAGTTGATGGGCATTTAGGTTGATTCCAAATCTTTGCAATTGCTAATTGTGCTACAATGAACATGTGGGTACAGGTGTCTTTTTTATATAATGGTCTCTGCTATTTGGATAGATACCCAGTAGTGGGATTGCGGGATCAAATGATAGATCTACTTTCAGTTTTTGAGAAATCTCCATTCTGCTTTCCATGGAGGTTGTACTAATTTACACTCCTTCCAACAGTGCATATGTGTTCCCTCTTCTCCACAATCATGTCAGCATTTTTAAAATATTTTAATAATAGCCATTCCGACTGGTTAAATATGCATTTCCCTGACGATTAACGATGTTGAGCATTTTTTCATATGTGTGTTGGCCATTTGTATATCTTCTTTAGAGAGATGTCTGTTCATCTCTTTTGCCCACTTTTTAATGGGATTATTTGATTTTTCTCTTACTAATGTGTTTGACTTCTTTATAGATTATGGATATAAGTCCTTTGTCAGATGTATAATTTGTAAACATCTCCTCCCATTCTGTAGGTTGCCTATTTGTTCTACTGGTTATTTCTTTTCCTGTGCAGTTTTTAGTTTAATTATGTCCCACTTACCTTTTGTTGTTGCTGCTGTTACACTTGCTTTGGGGGTTTTAGCCATAAATCCTTTGCCTAGGCAGATGTCCAGAAGAGTTTTTCCTGGGTCTTTTCTAGGATTTTTATGGTGTCAGGTCAGGCATTTAAGTCTTTAATTTATCTTGAGTTAATTTTTGTATATGGGGAGAGATAGAGATCAAGTTTCATTTTTCTGCATGTAGCTCTACAGTTTTCCCAGCACCATTTGTTGAATAGTGTGTCCTTTCTCCAGTGTATGTTTTGTCTCTTTTGTCAAAGATCAGTTAGTTGTAGGTATTGGGGTTCATTTCTTAATTGTTTAATTTTTTAAATTCTAATTTTTGATTATTTGACCTTTTCTACTGCATATTTTTTAATATTGCTTTTTTACACATTACATTTTGAGAAATTTTAATCCTACATAAAAGTTACAAGAGTAGTACAGGTTGAGTATCCCTTATTCAAAATGCTTGGGACAAGAATTGTTTTTAGGTTTTGGATTTTTTTGCATTTTGGAATACTTGCATTATACCAGTTGAACATCTCAAATCTAAAAATCCGAAATTCAAAATGCTTCAATGAGCCCTTTTAAAAATATCATGCTGACACTTAAAAAAGTTTTTGAGTTTTAGAGCATTTCTGATTTTGATTTTTTTTGTATTTGGGATGCTTAAACTATATAATGACCACTTGTCTACATTTTTCATTATTTTCACTAGTTTTGTTTTCTATTTTTTAATCTCTCTATCATACTAATATATGCATATGTATAGCTATAGTTTTCTTTTTAAGTTTGTTTATAGTTTATTTTTCCTTACATAAATTTGAAATTTTTAAATATAGTCCAATATTTTTATTTATATCTCCTACTTTTAAGTTCATATTGAAAAATCTTTCCTCACCACAAGATCAAGTATATGTTCACCAGTGTCTTATTCCTTTTTCTTTTATATTATATTTTAGTCTATATAGAATTAATTTAAATGTATGGTATCAGGTTGTAACTTTTTTTCCAAATGATGATCCATCTTTTCTTACCATGTAAATTATTTCTACGAATCAATAAGCAAACAGATCAACAATATGCTAGGAAAAATACGCAAAAGATATGATTAGTCTGCAAAAAAGGAAATAAAAATGATGGTTTATAAATATATGAATTTTTATTCAACATCACTTATGGAAGAAGTGAAAATTAAGCAATTGTGAGATAACATGTGTCACCTATCAACTGGTAAAGATCAGAGCACATAATGCCCTGTGTTGGAAACAGTAAGGGAATTAATGAAAGAAATGCATTGTTGCTGTGAATTTAAGTTGGCACACTCTCTATGGAGATATCTTGGAAATAATACATCAAAAATTAAAAGGAACAACTTGCCTTAGAAATTCAACGTCCTGAGTATTTATTCTATAAATATAGTAAGGTTTTTGTTTTTTTTTTTTTGAGTTGGAGTCTCACTCTGTCACCCAGACTGGAGTGAAGTGGCCGCTCCCGGCCACCGCAGCCTCAACCTGCTGGGCTCCGGCGATCCTTCCGCCTCAGCCTTCCAAGTAGCCGGAATTACAGGCATGCGCTACCACGCCCGGCTGAGTTTTTGATTTATTGTAGAGATGAGGTCTCGCTGCCCAGGCGGGTCTCGAACCCGCGGGCTCAGGCAATCCACTCACCTCAGCCTCCCAAAGGCGCGGGATTACAGGCTGAGCCACCGAGCCCGGCAATATAGTTACTTTTGAGTGAAATAATTATTGTATCCTTGTTTGTAGTGGCAAAAGATTGAAAACAACTATCAGAGGGAACTAGTTATATTATGGCACATCTATCTAATGGAATACGATGCAGTTATTGAAAAGAATATGGCATCTTAACACATAGTTATATTGAAGAATATCCAAGATATTTTTTTGAGTGAAAAATGCAAGATGCAGAACAGTGTGATATTCCATCATTTGTTTAGGGGAGAAAGGAATCTGTTAGTAAGTCTTTTAAGTGCAGATATTATCTATGGCAGGATACATATGAAACTGGTATACCCCAGAGAGATTATAGTACACAGGAGAGAGGACTATTTAGCAAAAAAAAAAAAGAGATTGAAATCTTATGTGTTGCAGCAGCATGGGTGTTACTAGAGGCCATTATCCTAAGTGAAATTACTCAGAAACAGAAAGTCAAATATCACATATTCTCACCTATAAGTGGGAGCTAAGCACTCAGTACACATAGACAGAATAAAATAATAGACACTGGAGACTCCAAAGGTGGGAGAGAAATGAAGGCTGAAAAATCACCTATTGGGTGTAAGGTACACCATTCAGATGATGGGTATACCAAAAGTCTAGACTTCACCATTGCACAATATAGCTGTGTAACAAAACTGTGTGCCCTATAAATTTATAAACATTGAAAAAAATGATTTATATATTTCATTTTTAAACTTATTTTAATATAAATTGAAAAAATAAAATTATACATATTTGTGGGGTACAAAGTTATATGATGATATATGTATGCTATGTGGAATAAAAAAATCAAGTGAATTAACATATTCATCACCTCAAATACCATTCTTTGAGGTGAAAACGTTTGAAATTTACTATCTTAGCAATTCTGACGTATACATTATTGTCAGCTATAGTCATCATGCTGTGCAATAAACCTCAAATAGCATTTCTTTTGTCTAACTGAAACTTAGTATTTTTTAATCAACATCTCCTCATTCCCCTCAGCTGCCCAGACCTGGTACCTACCATTCTATGCTATGTTTCTGAATTTGATTATTGCAATCCCACATACAACATAAATGAAATTATGAGGTATTTCTATTTCTGCACCTGCCTTATTTTGCTTAACATAATGTCCTCCAAGTTTATCCATATTGTCTCAAATGACAGAATTTGTTTACTTTTGGGGATTGAATTATATTCCATTGTGTATATATACCACATTGTCTTTATCCATTCATTCATTAATGGACACATTGATTGATTCTATAACTTTGCTATTGTAAATAATACTGCAATGAACATGAATGCAGATATCTCCTCAACATAATAATTTCATTTCCTTTAGATATAAACTCAGTAATGGGACTGCAGGATTATATGGTAATTCTACCTGTCGTTTTTTGAAGAAACTCCATACAGTTTTCCACAATAGCTTTATCAACTTACATTCCCATTAACAGTGTATAAGTGTTCCCTTACTCTACTTCCTCATCAACACTTTTTATCTTTCTTTTTTTGGCAATAGCCATACTAATACATGTAAGGTGATATTTCATTGTGGTTTTAAATTGTATTTTCCTAATGATTAAAGATGTTGAACATTTTTTCATATATCCGTTGACAATTTGTATGTTTCTTAAAAATGCTTTTTCAGGCCTTTTCTGTTTTCCAATTAGATTATTTACTTTCTTGCTATTGAGTTGTTTGAAAGTCTTTTGGATGTTAGCCCTTTATCAGATGTGTGATTTGAAAATATTTTCTCCCAATATGTAGGTTGTCTCTTCACTCTGGTGATTATTTTTTTTACTATGCAGAAGTATTTTTATTTTGATGTAATCCCATTAATAAATTTTGCTCTTATTGCCAGTACTATTAGATCAAATCGCCCCCCCCCCAGAAAATCATTGCTCAGATCAATGTCATGTAGCTTCCCCCCATGCTTTCTTAGTACAGTTTCAGGTTATATGTTTAAGTCTTTAATCTACTTTGAGTCGATTTTTGTTTATGATATGAAATAAGGGTACAATTTTGTTATTCTGCGTGTGGATATTCAATATTCCCAACAAACATTATTGAAGAGATTTCAGGATAAAGAACCCTCTTTAGCAATATATCTCTAGGCTCTTCTAACTTGATATTTTCAAAAGTTCTGTCATCAAGTTCATTGATATTTTTTATTCTGGTTGATCAAATCTGCAGTTGAAGTTTTCTAGCATATAATTTTTTGGTGCAGTCATTGTATTCTTCACTTCTAGGATTTTATTTTTTCTTGTTTATATTTTTTGTTTATTTTATTTCTTAATTTAAATCATGCCTAGTGTTGATGAACTCCTTTAGCTTTTGTTTATCTGGAGCTGTTTTTATTTCTCCCTTATTTCTGAAGTTCAGCTTTGCTGAGTTAAGTATTCTTGGTCTGTAGTTTTGTTTTGTTTTGTTTTTTTCTTTAGTACTTTGAACATATAATCTAAATATATCCTAGCTACAGAGTTTCTTCTGGGAAATCCACTAATTGTTGTACTGGGATTTCTTTGTGTGTGATATGGTTATCTCTTGCTGTTCTCAATTTTTTTGTCTCTGATTTTTTTTTTTGTTGGAGTCTCACTCTGTCACCCAGACTGGAGTGAAGTGGCCGCTTCTGGCCACCGCAGCCTTGACCTGCTGGGCTCTGGCGATCCTTCTGCCTCAGCCTTCGGAGTGGCCGGAATTACAGGCGCGCGCTACCACTCCTAGCTAATTTTTTGACTTATTGTAGAGATGAGGTCTCGCCAAGTTGCCCAGGTGGGTCTCGAACCCGCGGGCTCAGGCAATCCACTCACCTCAGCCTCCCAAAGTGCAGGATTACAGGCTGAGCCACCAAGACTGGGTTAGGAGACATTCTTATGGAAATTGAAACTGGCAACCAATTCTTGATCAAAACCCCAAATGCACATGCCATAGAGATAAGATAGACAAGTGGGACCTCATCAAACTTTTGAGTTTCTGCAAAGCAAAAGAAATGATCAAGAGAGTGGAGAGACAGTCCACAGATGGGAAAAAATATTTACCAACTTTATATCTGATAAAGGCTTAACATTCAGGATCTACAAGGAACTCAAACGTGCCAAAAGAAGAAAAAAAAAAGAAAACAGCCCCATTAAAAAGTGGGCAATAGCCGGGCTCGGTGGCTCAGCCTGTAATTCCGCGCCTTGGGAGGCTGAGGTGAGTGGATTGCCTGAGCCGCGGGTTTGAGACCCACCTGGGCAACTTGGCGAGACCGCATCTCTACAATAAATCAAAAAACTAGCTGGGTGTGGTAGCGCGCACCTGTAGTTCCAGCTCCTCGGAAGACTGAGGTGGAAGGATTTCCGGAGCCCAGCGGGTCGAGGCTGCAGTGACCGGGAGCGGCCGCTGCACTCCAATCTGGATGACAGAGTGAGACTCCAACTCAAAAAAAAAAAAAAAACAGTGGGCAATAGACATGAATAGACACTTCTCAAAATAAGGTATATGGGCAACCAACAGACACATGAAAAAGTGCTCCTCAACCTTGCTAATCATCAGAGAAATGCAAATTAAAACCCACATTGAAGCCGGGCTCGGTGGCTCAGCCTGTAATCTCGCGCCTTTGGGAGGCTGAGGTGAGTGGATTGCCTGAGCCCGCAGGTTCGAGACCCGCCTGGGCAGCGAGACCTCATTTCTACAATAAATCAAAAAATCAGCCGGGCGTGGTAGCGCGCGCCTGTAATTCCAGCTACTCGGAAGGCTGAGGTGGAAGGATCGCTGGAGCCCAGCAGGCGAGGCTGCCGTGGCCGGAAGTGGCCACTGCACTCCAGTCTGGGCGCAGAGTGAGACTCCAACTCAAAAAAAAAAAAAAGATACCACCTAACCCTGATAAGAATGGCCATCATTAATAAAACAAACAACAACAGATGCTGGCAAGGATGTAGAGAAAAAGGAAAGCTTCTACACTGCTGGTGGGAATGTAAACTAGTGCAATCTCTTTGGAAAACAGTGTGGTGATTACTAAAAGAATTAGATATTGACCTTCCACATGACCCAGAAACCCTTCCTGTACTGGGAATATCCCCAGAAGAACTCAAATCATTCTACTAAAAAGATACCTGCACATGCATGTTTATTGCAGCACTGTTCACAATAGCAAAAACATTGAATCAGCCATGCTGCCCATCGAATCTGGACTGATAAAAAAAATGTGGTACATATACACAATGGAATATTATGCAGCCATAAAGAAGGACGAACATATAGACTTTGCAGAAACTTGGATAGATTTTGAGTTTATCATACTCAGTGACCTTTCATAGAAACCAAGAGCAGAGTACCTCATGTTCTCACACATAAGGACACTGAACATTGATCATAGTACTGTAAGAAAAGGAATTGGCATTAGCAGGATACTGTCATGGTGGGAGGGATGGGGGGAACACAACATCAATAAGGATACCTGATTTCAAACCAGGCAAAGGGAGGCCCTTGTATACCTAATCCCGAATTGCATCCCACATCTTTTTTTTTCTTTTTTTCGCCCAGACTGGAGTGCAGTGGCCGCTCCCGGCCACCGCAGCTTCAACCTGCTGGGTTCCAGCGATCCTTCCACCTCAGCCTTCCCAGTAGCCAGAATTACAGGCGCACACTACCACGCCCGGCTGATTTTTTGATTTATTGTAGAGATGAGGTCTCGCTGCCCAGGCGAGTCTCGAACCCGCGGGTTCAGGCAATCCACTCACCTCAGCCTCCCAAGGCGTGGAATTACAGGCTGAGCCACCGAGCATGGCTTCC
The DNA here is from genome assembly GCA_027257055.1 of Cephalopachus bancanus. Classification (NCBI taxonomy): domain Eukaryota; kingdom Metazoa; phylum Chordata; class Mammalia; order Primates; family Tarsiidae; genus Cephalopachus; species Cephalopachus bancanus. The sequence continues at coordinate 74,291 of JAPVLO010001581.1, read as the reverse complement.
CACATCTTTAAAATAAAAAATTTTTGAAAAGAGTATTCACCATATATTTTAAGGAAATAAAAGCAGGTTATAATACCTGTTATTATCCCATTTTTAAAAGAAGGAATGCATGTCTATAAGTTCTTGTATGTGTAGAAAAATACACATGGAATGGAAATTTAAAAATAAAACATTTAACTAAGGTTTCATTTAAAAGGTGAAAATAGTGGAGGCCTTCACTTTTAACTTTATAAATTTCTGTATTCTATTTTTACAATAAACACAAATTACTATCATGAATATCAGAAATATTTTCTACTTAAAAAATTCACAGTAAGCCGGGCTCGGTGGTTCAGCCTGTAATCCCGCGCCTTTGGGAGGCTGAGGTGAGTGGATTGCCTGAGTCCACGGGTTTGAGACCCGCCTGGGCAGCGAGACCTCATCTCTACAATAAATCAAAAAATCAGCCGGGTGTGGTAGCGCATGCCTGTAATTCCAGTTACTTGGAAGGCTGAGGCGGAAGGATCGCCGACGCCCAGCAGGTCGAGGCTGCGGTGGCCAGGAGCGGCCACTGCACTCCAGTCTGAGCGACAGAGTGAGACTCCAACTCAAAAAAAAAAAAGAAAAAGTGACAAAAGCAAATAAAATATACTTTCCCCAAATTCTCAGGTAGCAGATACGGGGGGGGCAAAAAAATCAGAATGTATTTATTTAAAAATGTGTATTTATTCTAACATGTTTACACTTCAGTCACCTTCAATGTATTTTCTGTTTGATGCTATAGATCTATCAAGATGCTTTTTCCACTGCTCTTAGTTTTTGAACTTGTCGATCTTGATACCTTTTAGTGCTTCTATCATTTTTGTTTCACCTCTTCCATATTAGCACCTCATTCATCCAGTGAAACAAGAAATCATTACTCAGGCAAGATCAGATGAATAGGGAGGGTAGGACATGGAGATTATACCGTTTTTGGTCAAAAACTGCTGAATACTCAGCATGGTGTGGGCAAGTGCACTCTTAAATCACCCATCATGAAATGGGCAAATACATTGAAAGAATCTCCATAAAAACTTCACTGAAGCTGAACGTTGCCTCTCACAGCAACACTAGCTTGTTCACTGAAGCCAATGGGTTCCTGGAACACTTACCTGGTGAAGGAAGCCTATTCTACAAGTTCTCCCTCCTCCAAAAAATAATTCCAGTTTTTTTGGAGACCCCTTCATATAGGTTAAGTCATTCAGACTTTACTAATGCTTGGTCATTCAGACTTTACTAATTATTCAACTGCTGGGATCTTAGTTATAACGACCCAGTCTTTACTCTTTTCAAAGTAGAGAGTACTTTGAAGGGGGGGGGAGGAATGGTTCAATTAAAGCAAGATGAACACTTTTCAATTCCATGCTTTCAAAATTTCTCTTATCTTTGAAGGAATTACAACCACTTCCTAGATTATATTGTAGGATCAATAGTTGTGTGCAGGGCATATTCTCTCTGGTTATTTGATGAGCCTCTTCAAATCTGAAGATGAAAGGACTTTGAAAAAAAGTTGCCTGGGTTTAAGTCCCACTTCTGCCATTCACTAGCTGTATGACTAGTACCTTACTTAACCTTTCTGTGATGCAGTCTCCTCATCTATAACATACAAGTGAGGATATATGAAGAAGATAAGACAGCAAAGATTCGTCTCTCCTTGCCAAGTACAACTCTAATCCTAAGAAATAATGCAAGAGGAGAGCTCTGAATTATGGGAAGAGGAAGGTGAATTGGTTTGAAACCCAACACTGGAGGAATAACACAGTGGCAATGCATCTCATATGCTACTACCCAACAAAAGAAGGTGACAAGGGCCCAAATTTCCCAACCTCCACCCTAGCACGAAAAGGCATTCTAAGTGGTCTCATCCTCCTTTAATTGAGCAGAAGTCCCACCAATAAGACCAGTTAAGCCTGGAAGCCAAGGCAATGAGCATTCACTGATTGGAAGTCTTGTTGACATTAGGTAGCTAGACAAAGTACTTTCTTTTCTGAAGGACCTGAGACTTTAGTGCACTAATAAGAAATACTGAAGGTGGCAGGCACAAGCAAGTGAAGGCCCACCACCACAAGTGACCTGGCTCAGAAAGTCTTTTTTGTCCCCACAAGTCAGAGACTTCCTTCAACTTCCCAGATGCAGCTAGACAGACGGGTGCCACCAGCAAGGAGGATCATACCACAAAAAGTGGTCATATCCTGGGGTCTGAAACTTTTCTCAGGAGAACTCATTGGATGAGCTCATTAGTAGTGTGGGTATGAAAGAGGATACCAGCCGAGCTCGGTGGCTCAGCCTGTAATTCTGCGCCTTGGGAGGCTGAGGTGAGTGGATTGCCTGAGCCTGTGGGTTCGAGACCCGCCTGGGCAACTTGATGAGACCCCATCTCTACAATAAATAAAAAAATTAGCCAGGTGTGGTAGCGCACACCTGTAGTTCCAACTACTTGGAAGAATGAGGTGGAAGGATCGCCGGAGCCCCGGCAGGTCGAGGCTGCAGTGGCCAGGAGCGGCCAGTGCACTTCAGTCTGGGCGACAGAGTGAGACTCCAACTCAAAAAAAGGAAGAGGATACCATCAGTGAACTCGAAGATAGATTGATAGAAATTATCCAGTCTGAATGATAGAGAGAAAATAAACTAAAAAGAAAAAAAAGGAAAGAAAGAAACAGAGCCTCAGAGATCTGTGGGACAATGACAAAAAGATCCAAATTCGTACCATCAGAATATCAGAAGGAAAAGAGAAAGAGAATGGGGTTGAAAGAATAGTTTTAAAATAGTAGCTGTGGGCCAGGCTTGGTGGCTCAGCCTGTAATCCCAGCACTTTGGAAGGCTGAGGTGAGTGGATTGCCTGAGCTCACGGGTTCGAGACCCGCCTGGACAACTTGGCGAGACCTCATCTCTACAATAAATCAAAAATTAGCCGGGCTAGTAGCGCGCGCCTATAGTTCCAGCTACTTGGAAGGATCACTGGAGCCCAGCAGGTAGAGGCTGCAGTGGCCAGGAGCGGCTTCTGCACTCCAGTCTGGGTGACAGAGCGAGACTCCAACTCAAAAAAAAAAAAAAAAGAAAAAAAAAACTAAACGTATTATTAACAAAGGTGTGGATAGGGTTGCAGAAATTCAACAAAGGATGGTGCAGGACCCTATGACTAGGAACAGCGGGGCGCCTAGAAGTCCAAAGGAGCAAGAAAACTGCGGTAATCAGAATCTATAAAAAGCTATATGAGAAGGCTGCTGACAGAAGATGTTCCAAAGACTTAGACAATTCATGGTGATGGAGCAGAGAGGAAACTTGGGATCAAGTCTATCAGTCATTCACACCTTAATATAAATAATTTTATCCAGTAACCAGAATGTTTTTCTTTTGGCTAGTCAGCTAAGAGAACAAAAACTTGAGAGAAAGGAGTGAGAAGGAAGACTATTTTTAGTTTATCTCTTTTAGGGAGGGCATCCTGGGTTGTTTTGAACTTACAGAGTCTGTGTGGCACCACAAAGTCCCTGGATAGTGGTAAAGAAAGGCTAGCTGGAAGTGAGAAAGGGGAGCAGCAAAAGAAGTTAGAATAATTGAAATTGACTTAGTACACTCTACAATTTTGTCTTTAGCCTTAGTGGGCATCAAAATCTATCTCCCTCATTTCCTTTAGCACCTCAACTGATATGCCATACAAAATTGGTAAGGATAGGATTGCCTGAGCCCGCGAGTTCGAGACCCGCCTGGGCAACTTGGTGAGACCTCATCTCTACAATAATAAAAAAAAAAAAAAATTGGTAAGGATAGCCATCTGAGTCTTGGCTGAAAGCTTTCAAAGCTTAGCAGTATCAGCCGGGCTCGGTGGCTCAAGCCTGTAATCCCGCGCCTTTGGGAGGCTGAGGTGAGCGGATTGCCTGAGCCCGCGGGTTCGAGACCCGCCTGGGCAGCGAGACCTCATCTCTACAATAAATCAAAAAATCAGCCGGGCGTGGTAGCGCATGCCTGTAATTCCGGCTCCTCGGAAGGCTGAGGCGGAAGGATGGCCGGAGCCCAGCATTCGAGGCTGCGGTGGCCGGAAGCGGCTACTGCACTCCAGTCTGAGTGACTGAGTGAGACTCCAACTCAAAAAAAAAAAAGCTTAGCAGTATCTTAGAAATTACTAATGTCTGGGTTTTTAGCAGTTTATAGAGATAGGTCTATATCTGCCAAAGCAACTAAGGAGAATAGAGTTGGAATCAACTATTTTAAAGCAGAAATTTCACCTATATAAATATTTTCAGAGCTCAGATTTCATTTAATATATCTAAATGCACTCACTTGAACACTGACTTAGTTATTCTAATAACTAAGTAATTATAATCTCATCATGGACATTCAAAAGACAATTTCTCTTATGAGTGATACCCATCATTATATGATTATGAAGACACATTTGTAACAATTATTAACCAAAAGAGTCTCACAGTTGGCTGCTGTATGTCCTATAGTATCTCTTGGAATCCAATATTCGAATACAGGTATCTGTAACTAGAGGCAGTTTATGAGATCTTGAGTATCTCTCTTCTAGTAGCATAGCAAGAAGGCACAATTCCAGTTATTGATAGAAAAAAATAAATGCTAAACATTTTGCCTTTCTTCAAGTCTCTAGTCTCCTATCCTACAAATGATCTCTTTTGGCTATGTGCAGTAGTGAGATGAGAAAGAAGGAAACTACAAGTCCACTATCCAAATATTGATTCTAACTGGCACACTAATGTTTTACTAAAAATCTTGAATATGACCACATTGTTAGGTTTATGATTTTAGATAGGAAATAACTCTCCTGTGTTCACTACCCTTTTGGGAAAGGAAAAGGGGATATTTTTCTCCAGGTTTTGATTTATATTTTATGGTGAATGTCAGACAAAAGAGAAACATCAAATATTTTATGAATTTTATTATGAGAGCACCACCCAGCATGCATAAACTCATATTTCCTAATGGGCAATTAAATGCAAATAACATTTCCGTAATGAACACAAATTGAAAAGCAGAGCTAGCTATTCTGTGAGTTTTTTTACTTAGTTCCTCAGAATTAAATTTAAAATGAGAAGCAAAATGCATTTATACTTCCCAATAGCTGTTCTTTACTGTTCCAGGTACTAGGTATATGAAATTAAAAAGAAAAAATATTTTTTGAAAAATAAAATTAAAATAAAACTCTCCAATGAGAGGTAGATTTTCTTATTATTGAGGTCATAATATCTTTATCAGAAACATGCATCATGGAAAAGTCATTGGTATAACCACTTTGGAAACAATTTGGATATTTCTTAGTAGGTGTTTATTCAAAAGAAAGGAATACATATGTCCATACAAAAACCTGCATGCAAGTGTTTTGGTTTTTTTTTCTCTCAGTCTCACAACACCAACACCTTGCAGAGGCTCCCCTCCCACCTCAACCTATATGTAAGTGTTTATAACAGCTCTATTCGTAATAACCCCAAAGTAGAATCAATCTAAATGGCCATCAGCTAATTAATGGATAAACAAACTCAGATTCATCCAGCCATACAATGGAACACAATTCATTAATAAAAAGGAGCAAACTATTGATACATGCAACAACATGAATGAATTTCAAGTGTTTATTGCTAAGTGAAAGAAACCAAACTCAAAAGGCTACATACAGTTTTATTCCATTTATAAAACATTCTGAAAAAGAAAAAGAAAACATAAAGACATAAATCAGACCAATGATTGCCAGTGACTGGTGGGAGGGGAGAGGGAAAGGGTTGACTACAAAGGAACACAAGGGAACTTTTTGGATCATGGTTATGGTTACATGGCTGTGTGCATTTTTTTTAATTCACAGAAGTATACACAAAAAGAGTGGATTTTACTGTATCTAAATAAATCTCACTTTAACAAAACACACTGTAAGATATCTTTAAATCATTCTAGTTAACAATTATTCACAGCTGACTAACTTGGTGAAATTTCCAAACCCTATGCTTCCTCTTTTGCCCACATTTTGGCTGGTTCCTGGCATATTTATACTTCCACTAGAAAATGATAGAGGCTAAAATGAGAATGGGTTAAACCTTAAATCAGCTGATATTTGTTAATTATGAAAAATGTAGAGGTAAATATAAGAAAATCCATGTCCAAAATTAGGTTTGGGGGTGCATATTAGGGATTTCACTGATCTATCTCCAGTGGTTCATAAACGTGAGAGCTTAAACAGTTTTTGTTTATGTGAATTACATCTATAAATATTACAATATCAGGAACTAAAACTGAGAAATGTTATATTTGTTTCTTAATTTATTTAAGATGACAATAATATATCCATTATATGTTAAAATAATATATGTATTTGTTAAAAAAACCCTACATTTTCAGAAATAAAAAAAGTGATAGAAGAGTGATGTTTTACGTTTTTATTAATAGCTGGCTTCAAAGAAGACAGCCAAATTTTTATATCTGCTCCTGCATTTAATCTGTTGTGATATTCCACTCCACTATAAACTTATAACAGGATGAATGTAAATAAGGAAAATAATATTTTAGTATTATTATGAAAATAGTTTTTATCTTATGGATACCCTGTGAGAGTATTAGACCTGTAAGGATCCCCAGACATACTGAGAACAGTTATTCCATGTTATTAGTGTAGTGAAAAGGACACAGTACTTATAAAACACCTACTGTGAGTAGGCATTGTGTTTATTGCTTTGCATATATTATCATAATCCTCATTTTATAGATGAGGAAACAGGTTAAGGGCCATTAAGAGGTTCAGATCACACTGATAGTAAATGACAAAGTCAGAATTGAAACCTATGCCTTTCTACCTCCAAAGCAAGGGCTGTCTTCACTGTACCCCAATCTCATTTTTACTGATAATTGAAATGTGGCCATAGAACCTGCTTCCAGCCAGTAGTTGAAAGAAATAGGAGTTTATATTACTGTAGCAACTAAGAATTTTACATAATTACTGTTTTATCTCATGCTTTTGTGAAAGATTCCTAAAAAAATTGAAAGAGATTAATGACTTTGACGAAAGGCTTGCATTAATGCTTGTAGAAGTGCCTTCCAAATTTCCCTTTCAAAATGCTTTCTTTCTTTGTCTTTTTAAATCCAGGGCATCACTGTCCTCCAACAACCTTTTTAATCCCTCAGTATCTCTTGCAGGAAGAGATCAATAAAACTAATTCTCACTTAGGTGTTAGGGATTTAATGATACTCCTCTGAGGAGTATTTTTACTACCCGAGGGCGAGAAATGGCTCTTATTTATCTTTGTAACCCCAGCAACCCATATACTGTCTGGAACTGTCAGGGTTCAATAAATATTGGTTTCCTTTATAGAATAATGGAAAGTAAAAGGCCAAAGAGGGAGTTTTTGAAACCAAAGAAAGAGTGAATTTTAGTCATCAGAGGGTGAAATATATTTATTGAGTCCAGAAAATCATAATACACATAAAACCACATATCTACCTGCACAGAAGGACAATATCATTTGCTTTCAGTTTCAACCTTTACATTCAATTTTGATTTGATTGTTCTAGAAACTCTGGAAAACAGATATTGTCAATTTGACAGTAATTAGTCTTTTAAAATATTAAAATCAGCTGCTTTCTTTCTTTATTTATTTTTTGAGTTGGAGTCTCACTGTCACCCAGACTGGAGTGCAGTGGCACGCTCCCGGCCACCGCAGCCTCGACCTGCTGGGCTCCAGCGAGTTTTCCTCCTCAGCCTTCCAAGTAGCTGGAACTACAGGCACGCGCTGCCACGCCTGGCTAATTTTTGATTTATTGTAGAGACGAGGTCTTGCCAAGTAGCCCGGGCAGGTCTCGAACTCGTGGGTTCAGGCGGTCCACTCGCCTCAGCCTCCCAAAGTGCTGGGATTACAGACTGAGCCACCAAGCCCAGCCCAAAATCAGCTGTTTATTAACAAGATTAAAACTAACATTTTTTTTAACCCTATTATTTATTTATTTATTTGGGGGGTTGTTTGGTTGTTTGTTTTAATTTTTATTATAAAGATGTGGGGTACACCATCTAACCCCTGTAAAAATGGCCATCATTAATAAAACAAACAACAACAGATGCTGGCAAGGATGTGGAGAAAAAGGAAGATTTCTACACTGCTGGTGGGAATGCAAACTAGTACAATCTCTTTGGAAGACAGTGTGGCGATTTCGGAAAGAACTATTATTTATTTTGGCTGTTGGTTTTCCTCATGGGTGTTGGCGGGATTGAAAGAATGTAACTCCATTTCAACCGACAGTCATGTTAATTATTTCTCTCATCAATGGTTTGTTTTTACTATAGTTTGTATAGCTATAAAAAGAAAATTCCCAGCCATCTTTTCCATGCATTTCATTTGTAAGTTTGACCTAATCTAAGAGGAAAGAGACATAGTCATTGTGGAGAGGATCAAACTGGGACATGGCATGTGTTGGGTATGTTCTAATTATAAACTAGTCTCTGCCTGATATCAATATGAATTTTGTCTCTAGACAAATCAGGTTTACATTGCATGCAGTTTTTGTTTTTGTTTTTGTTTTTTTGAGTTGGAGTCTCACTCTGTCGCCCAGACTGGAGTGCAGTGGCCGCTCCCAGCCAGCGCAGCCTCGACCTGCTGGGCTCCAGCGATCCTTCTGCCTCAGCCTTCTGAGTAGCCGGAATTACAGGAGTGCGCTACCACGCCCGGCTAATTTTTTTGATTTATTGTAGAGAGGAGGTCTCGCTGCCCAGGCGGGTCTCGAACCCGCGGGCTCAGGCAATCCACTCACCTCAGCCTCCCAAAGGCGGGGGATTACAGGCTGAGCCACCGGGCCCGGCTTGCATGCAGTTTTAAAAAATCTGCAGAGAAATAATGCAAGTGATAATTGGATGTGGGTATTTTAAAACATGTTTTTAATTTTAAATTTGAAAATAACCATGCTAAAAGCAATAGCTTCCAGTCAGAATTCATCTTAAAAATGCTGATAGAGATTGTCTCATAAACCACGCAATATTATTTAATATTTATTGTGTTCCTTGCAATCTTTCTTTTCTTTTTTTCTTTTTTTTAAATGGGGATCTTACCTTGTCACCCAGGTCGGAGTGCTGTGACTGACAGGATCTTATTGCAGCCTGGACCTACTGAACTCAGGCAATCCTTCCGCCTCAGCCTCCCAAGTAGCAGGAATGCGCACTAAAATGCCCAGCTAATTTTTAAATTTTTTTGCAGAGACACGGTCTTGCTATGTTGTCTAGGTTGGTCTCCAGCTCCTGGGTCCACGCAATCCTCCTACATTAGCCTCCCAAAATGCTGACTGTTGTTTGCAATCTTTCTAATTTACTTTTCTGTAATTTTAAACCAAATACCAAATTTGCCCATCTATAAATAATGATTGTTAGACAAGATTATTAAGTTTTGTTTTGTTGGTGTGACTGCCTTCTAGAATAATGAAAATTATTAATTTCCTATCATAACCTCTAGGACAGTAAACCTCTAGGATAGGCTATTAATACACTATCAACCTTTAGGATAGATGACTGCAGTCATAAAATCCAAGAAACAACTTGCTCTACTCACGTATTTGTCAGGCTCAGATGAATTCAGCTATTAATTTTACAAATTCTTAGAAATTTGGAGTACAATACTGCTGGCAGCCACTTTCCATGTATATTAAAGTCTTATTTCCACTCTAGGCCTTGAATCTCTTCTTTTTTTGCCAAAAAAAATCAAAATTTATGTGCTAAAATTACCTGAGATAAGGTTGATTTTATTATCATAGAGAATATTTAAATGTGATCAGAATTTTATTTTTTCATCACTGTGGTATATAGCTCTGAAGAGCTTACTGAGCTAACTGGATTTAGGTAAGTAGGTTCAAGTAATAGCACACTGTAGATCTTGCTCAGAGATCATCTAAGTAACATGTCACTTAGCACTGAAAACGGCTAATATTTAATAGACACTGTTCTAATCACTTATTTTTTTCCCTAAAAGCTACCTTTGGAGTGAATGGGAATGAAATGCTTTTTCTCCACTGCTAGTGTTCCCTACTCTGTGGCTGGATCACCATCAATTTAACACACATGGCCTCTCTTCACCCTTTACTACTCCTTCCTATGAGAAGTGGAGTGACATAATCAATGAGTTAAGGAACAAAAACTGTTTTTGAGTATCCTCCACCCCCTGAGCTTCTTTTGAGTAATGATCTACATTCTCTTTTGCTCTTCTTTTGCTCTTGTAAGGAAAGGACTTCCCATGCATTCCATGCTCCCATTCAACATTGTCTGGGTGGATATCATTGTTAATTCTGAGATTCAGTGTTAAGAAATCCTCTTAGCCGGGCTCGGTGGCTCAGCCTGTAATCTCGTGCCTTTGGGAGGCTGAGGTGAGTGGATTGCCTGAACCCGCGGGGTTCGAGACCCGCCTGGGCAGCGAGACCTCATCTCTACAGTAAATCAAAAAATCAGCCGGACGTGGTAGCGCATGCCTGTAATTCCGGCTACTTGGAAGGCTGAGGCGGAAGGATTGCCGGAGCCCAGCAAGTCGAGGCTGCGGTGGCCGGGAGCGGCCACTGCACTCCAGTCTGGGCGACGGAGTGAGACTCCACCTCAAAAAAAAAAAAAAAAAAAAAAAAAAAAGAAATCCTCTTGACCAGTAATAATAGATACATCCTTCAACCTAGTCTTTATCAGTGACAAAGGCTCATTGTTTTGTTTTATTTCACAATTGCTTCCTAATTTACGTAGGGAAAGGGAGACCTTTCTAAGATACCAACACCAGATTCCACCATCTACCTGCTGAGTCATGCTTTCCTATACACTCTATTCGCTTATTTACATGCCCATTCATTTTCTCTATTCTCTTTCTAATTGCCCACCAGGCCATATACCATCTAAAAGAACTGCAGTTATCACTATGTTTACTGGTAAATGATATAACTTTGAATCTTACCTAGGAGAATCTCAGCCTCTTAGGGACTAAACAAAGCATCAATAACAAATTTGAGACAGAGTTTTTCAGGGGATACTATGAATTCAAACTGTTTTTACCTACTTATCCAAGGGGATTGGTAGTGAGAGAGAAGAAGTCACAAACTTTGAGAGCATTATACAAACAATCACCTAGTAAAATCTCCAATTATCTACAAAGTAAAACAACTGGGCTGCTCCTTCCCACTTTCAACATATGTACTTTAACTTTATTTTCCACATTTAATACTACCTTTAATACACATTTGAATTTTATTTTACTGCAAGTAGGTTAGGAAATATATGTGGAGGTTGGATGGAAGCACGTGTGTGGTTTCCTCCATGACATTTTCCTCTAGAAAACTCTGAATCCATGCCACGCAAAGGAATGTCCTGATAGAGGGGGATCTATATGTATATTTCCTGGACCACTATATATATCCGGGTCAATAAGTGGCATCACCATGATGCCATTAATTTCAAGAATGGCAAAAAGCAGGTACTTTGTGACAGCTTTGGATCTGACAATTCAAATACAACGAGATTCATTTCATTCCTAACATGTACATGCCTGGTATTAAATATAGTGGGGAATATGAAGATGCTGCCTACCTAGGGCACTATAGGCAATACTGCAGTCCTCAAGTTGTCTTAAAACCATTCCAGATTTCAGAGTGTGTACCACAGATACCAAAAATGCCAGATAGTCACAGCCTGTATAGAAGGCTCCCAGGCCCTAGGATTTCCATTTTGGGTCATATAGCATAGGGTATACCTTCTGATAATTTGTTTTTGAACATGAAGCCTTAGACTTGGAAAAAACTTTTGGGTTTATCTAGAGTAGCCTCCAACTCAATGTAGGAATCTCCACAATACCCTTTACAAGTGGTCATTCAGTTTTAGCTTCAATATCACCAGTGATAGTAGGCTAACTACCTCAGCAAGGTAGCTTGCTATGCGTTTATAAAACTTTTGTATAAAATTGTACGCTATTTGTGTGTTTATGTATGTAATTTAAATATTTATTTTCAAAACATTCTTTTTTTTGCAAAGTACTAAAAAGAAGCTCATATTACCAAGGCAACAGAAAATGGGATATATTAATGTTTAATCCATTGGTTATTAGTGAGTCTCATAAAAAGATGAGAATACACATGTAATCTACATCCAAAATAAGAGAAGAAATTTTTAAGAGGCTTCTCTAGTACCTTGCAGCAAGTATACTTTTTGTTGGAGTTAAGCACTAGCTATATGGCTACCAAAAGCCATAAAGCTGCCATTCTGAGGAGAAAATAAAGATTGTATAAAATATCTCTCTGAAATCTACATTATCAGGAAAGATGAAAAGCATCTACAAAAATGAAGGCAACATTATTAAAAAGAAAACAAAGAAGTTTTAGGTTCTTATACCATATAGTGAACTCAAAGCTAAGACAACACTTCCAGCCCTTCTGTTTCAGGGACTAAGGATTTGTATCCACTACCTCTAAAACAATGCCCTGATAGTAGTTAAATTTTATTTTTATTTTCCCAGTTAATTTAATTTATTTTAAAAAATTTTTATGGATACATAATAACCATGTATATTTATAGGGTATGTGTGAAATTTTGATACAAGCATACAATGTATAATGATCAAATCTGAGTAGACAGAATATTCATCATCTCAATTATTTATCATGTCTTTATTAGGAACATTTCAATTCTACTTTTCTAGTTGTTTTGAAATATACAATAAATTATCAGTAATTATAGTTACCCTTTTGAACTATCAAACATTAGATTTTATTCCTTCTAAATGTATTTATTGTATCCATTAACCAGTCCTTATCTATCCCCCAATTCTACCCTTCCCAGCCTCTGGTAACTATCATTCTACTCTCTATCTACATGAGATCAACTTTTTTTTCCTAAATATGCGTGAGAATATTTGATATTTGTCTTTCTGTGCCTGGTTTAGTTCACTTAACGTGATGTCCTCCAGTTCCATTCATGTTGTTGCAAATGGCAGGATTTCATTCTTTTTATGGCTGACTAATGCTCTATTGTGTATATATACCATATTTTCTTTACCAGTTCATCCATTGATAAACACTTGGGTCGAGTTCATATCTTTGTATTGTGCTGCAATAAACATAGAAGTGCAGATATCTCTTTAATACACTGATTTGCTTTCTTATAGATACATACTCAGCAGTGGGATTGCTGGATCATATGGTGGTTATGGAGATATAATGGTGACATAAACAGTCACAATATTTGCCCTCAGAGTTTTAGTTTCTTTACCACTAAAATGAGGTTAGTAATAGCACTTACCTCATAAGATTACTGTAAGAATAAATGAGATAATGCATAATGCATGTGGATTGACTTTTAGTACACAGTCCTTGGAGCTAAGTAGATGTGTATTGAATAAATGGTAACTCTATGTACATATGGGGATGCATGAATATTTTACTTATTTTCAAGTAACAAAGAAATGTTCTGTAGAAAATGGGTTAGGCTTTATATTAGATTGAAGAGCTATCAATCGAAGCCTTGGAGAAGGGAAAGTTCCTACTCGTTGATGGAAGATGTTTCTAATAGGAATGACCAAAAATAAAATGGTTTGCTTTAGAAGCACAAGCATTCCCCACTTTAAGAAATAATAAAATGTAAAATAAATAGCATCCTCATAAATATGTGTCTTATCTTAATTATCGGTTATATGGCCCGAGTGTTTTTTTGAAGTTCCTTTGCTTTCACAAGCTGCAGAATGCAATTAGATGTGTATGAGGTGATGGACTTTCTTCTGGTTTTCACAGTCCAGATATGGCCTGATGGAGTTTGTTTTTAGACTGAGATGCAGAGTCAGGAATAGGATGAGGCTAGTGAGGCAGTTAGAGTGCAAAATACAAGGAAGCACTCACTCTCAGGGTCATGCAGGTGCAGGGGTAACAATGGCACCACCCTGAGAGTGCATGTCTTTTTACATTTTGCCCCCTAGGGGTTTCTCCTGAATTACCCTAATCCCTGTCCTGCTGAGGTATGAAGATACTAAGGAATGGAATTTGTTGTGAGTTCTTTCAAATAACAATGTCATCAACTTTCTCAGGTTCCATTGTCTTGCTTCCTCCAAACCTGATTTTTCCAGGGGTTTCGTAAACTAGAGGCATCTGTTATTCCCTGGGAATTTTATCTTGTTCATCTGCTACTCTGGTGCCAGTGCTGACAGCATTCTGCACTCTCAGTATACAGGAAGTCTCTAGGGCAATATTCTTTGAAATAAACTTTAAAAAAGAGATATGTGTATGGTTTTTTCCCTTACCTTGTAGGTTTGTGCACATTTATCTCTGTCACCAGAGATGTTTCTGATCTAGTTTTCACAGTTTTTATCTTCTCATTCATGCCCAAGAATCTTTTCTTCCCCACCTCTTTCTCTTAATCCGTAGTTGAAGATGCAGTTCCAAATTCTTTGGCTCCCTTGTTTAGCTCCCTGGAAGATGAGGTGGCACCTCATAACTCTGAAGAGTTATGCTCAGAACATCTTTACTAGGACTAAAAAATAAATAAATAAAAACGAGGGCTAGGTGAGGAATCTTCTTAGAAACAAAGAGTTGTCTTATAGGTTGCCCTTGACATCAAAGAGAAAATATACATGTGCATGTTGGAAAACTCTTTGCATAATAAATATCTGAATGTTGAAAAAAATAGTTCTTAGAATAAAGGGTTTTGGAGGGAGGGTGGGAGAGATGTCACCTGGGAAAGTCTTTCACATATAGCTTGGCTTACCTCTACATGCCTTGTATGCCAGGCAGCAGAAGGTGCCACTCATACAGCCTAAAGTACTTGGCATGTGGAAGCCTGCTCCATCCTGAGGACCAAGTCTTGGGGTTATTAGGTTATTGCCCTAGTTAGAATAATATTAACTTTTTTTTGAGTTGGAGTCTCACTATTTCGCCAAGGCTGGAGTGCAGTGGCATGCTCACAGCCACTGTAGCCTCAACCTGCTGAGCTTAGGCGATCTTTCCACCTCAGCCTTTGAAGTAACTGGAACCATAGGCACACACCATCATGTCAGCAATTTTTTTGATTTATTATAGAGACGAGGTCTCACCAAATTAGCCAGGCTGGTCTTGAACTCCTGGACTCAGGCAATCCTCTCGCCTCTGCCTCCCCAAGTGCTGGGATTACAGGCGTGAGCCACTGTGCCAGGCAATATTTGCTTTTTTATTTCTCCCTTTGTCCATCTAGAGGATTTGCAGGGATTCCAAGGAGGTTGAGGGTTCAAGCTGGCATCCATACAGGGAAGTGCTCATCTCATACCCGCATCCCTACCTTCTTCATGAACAACTATTGTCAGTGGGCTTACAAGACCTTTTGGGGTAAATGACAAAGAAAATGTAAGGATCAGTGGTCAGGCTATAAGACAATAAGATAAACACAAAAGTGTACCCTACTTTCCACTCCCTGAGGAAGGAAGTCAATAGTTTCAAGAGTGAAACAGGATTTTATCAAGAGGTAGATGAGACTTGAGCACTCTGGACTTTATCTTAGCTCACTGATTCATTTTCAGAAAGAGCACTTTTGAGTAAGACTTAGAATGACTAAATCAATACAATGCTGTTCAATCTAAGTCCTGACAGCTTGCCCACAAGGTCTTCAGCAGAAGGAATTATGAACTGAAGAACCAGATTGCCCTTTGGGAGCCTCAGGAAAAATTGCAAATGTTAGTGAGGTAAGTAGCTGCCCCATCTCAGCCCAGGGGTCAGAGAGCAAGTAGTTCCATACTGCTGTCTTTCTCATCTGCTTCCACAGTGACCCCAAGAATCTTTCACATTGAAAGCTACTCCATAACTGGTCCCCGATACACCCTCAAGCTGCTTGTACAGCAGCTGCTTTTTCTGTGAGGCCAGAGTAGGGGTGGAGTAGGAGTGAGTGATTGAAAATAATTTGGAGGGGAGGTAACAGGGGGTTTGTGGGAAAGAAAAAAAATCTATCAGCGAGGTAGTGCCTAAGTAATTACAGTAATGTTGGGAAACTAAAATAAAGTATATAAAGTCATAGACAACCCTGTTGGGATGGTTATAAGTCTGCTCAAAGTAACAGAATGCTTTCTGATCCTCTAGAAAGGTGGGTAAGTATTTCTGTGCTGTATTTCTGTGCACACTTGTTCTTGGACAAAATCGTGAGGAAAGCACATTTTATTCTTTGGTCTATCATATTTTAACTGAATCAAACAAATTAGAGAAAACTGTGTGTGTGTGTGTGTGTGTGTGTGTGTGTGTGTGTGTGTGTGTAATTCCTTGGGGTATGTAGTATTTAACATGTAGACTGATTCAGAATTCTAGTCCTTGCTGCCTTCCTAGACAGTTCCTCCTACAACCCCTGCTCATTACATCATGGATTGGGTTTCCTGATTCTCCCTCCTATGGCCCCTTCTAAGTTTCCCTGCCTCCTTCCACTTCAGGTTCCTACCCCCTTTCCCTCTCAGCTTCTTTCTCTGTATTTCCTTCTTGTTGAGTCATAGTATTTGCACTTGCCTTCTCTGTGCCTCTCTCCCATTCTCTCCTCCCTTCCTTCTTAATCTCCCTCCTGTTTTTCTTCTTTGTGATTCACCTGCTCAGACCTCCCAGATTTCTCACCTGGGCCTCGATGTTGACATTCTACCCTTTCCCTTACTTCCTTCCAGCACAAGGCAGAAAAAGAGAAACAACTTAAAGTCTTAACCTACACTGAAACTGCCCTAATTCATCTTAATTGTGGGGTGAGATTGAGATAGGAAAAAGGGAGGAGTTAAGATCAGTCTCAGTTAATGAAAAATCTATGTAATAAAGTGATAGAACATTTTGAAAGAAATGTCATTGTATTACTTTCAAATGTATCCAATCATATCCTAATTGAGAGGGAATTTAAAAGACTTAAGTGCTTTAACAAAGAGACAGGAATAATTTGTTATTAGCATTATTTAAATATAAATGCAGCTTGGTTAAAGCCCTCACTGATCCTTAAATAGGCTGATATTTCCCTTATTTACATTTAAATCTGTTAACAGACCCCTTTTCATATTCAAGGGTAAAATCCTGTTCTTTACAACAGTGTTTTCCATGTCACTGCAGATGGTCTGTTGTAACAGTGCCTTGTTGATCTGGTTATTAAAATTACTGACAACAGTAATGTACAACAAATGCTTTGTCTGGTCTCTATTTATTTAATAGTTATTCTCTGTAGGACGGTGAGCTTTTTTCCGTTTTAGGTGGTAAACAGGAAAACAGGAGATGGGAGTGGAAATGAGTTATTCTAAAGCTGAATCATGTGGCTATGTGTATTTGTGTATCTGTGCACAGGTCTATGTCTGTCTATCTGTGAGTAGTTATAGAAGGGAAAAGGATTTACAGGGGTTGTGTGTATAGTAGCAGATATAAAGCAGTCTGACTGTGTGTCTGTGGGCATGGTAAGTACCTGAATGTGTGTTAAGGTATCTCAATAAATGTGTTTGTGTCAGGGGTGTGTGTCTGAGATTTGAGTCTTTATATATAGATATGGGCATGTGTAGTACAACTATTGTGACAAGATTTGTGTGGATATTTGGGTGAAAGGTGGAGTTTGTGCAAATTGTAATTTAGCCCTGTGAGTGTGTAGCTGTATATAATTTATATGTATGTGTGTGAGAAAAAGGAGTGTTCAGTGCTAGTACTTCTCATGCAGGGCTGTGAGAGTCTCCTTAAACTTTAGTCCTCTACTATTGCATATCCTTTGAGTTCTTTCCCATCATTTTTTCCCTTTCAGATTCCTCTCTCTTTTCCTTTCTCCTTCTTCCTTTTTTCCCACTCATTGGTTTCAGAGCAAAATTCTTCAACTCTCAGCCAGTTATTCCTATCTTATTTCTGTCTTTTATTCTCTAGTCATAAGCTTGCCAGATTTTCCTTTCAGGAACATTCACTCATGAGTAATTCAAAATGTTCTGACATGTGCTCAGCACCTAACTGAGGAAGAGCAAGTGGAAGAGAATGTGCAGGGGAAAAAAAGTCTTGTAAAGATGACACTAAGGAAGGAGAGTTGCCTTCTTTGTTGAGTCTGGGAATTTTAGACTATAAAACTCCTCAGGTAATACTCACACTGTCTCCCCAATACCCCTTCATACAGCCTGGCACCAAGCTGACCTTAACTTCCTTAGTCCCAGTAATATTGCCTGGACACCTCAGGGAAGGTTATAAATTTAGGCTTTGTTACCACTTACAGCCCTCCTATGTCCACAGTTTTTTCCAAACTGAATTTTAGCCTCCCTGAGTGTAACCATTCATTCATTCATTTATTCAACGTATACTCAGTGACAGATATTCATATGTCAGACACTGCTTCAGGCATAAGTGATATATCAGCGAACAAAGGGGACACAAATCTTTGTCAATTAGCTCCTATTCTAATGAGAGACAGGTAACTAGAAATACACATAAAAATATGTAAAGATATGTTAGAAGATGATAAGTTCTATGGAGCAAAGCAGTAGAAATTGGGAGTGCACATGTGGCAGTGGGTATCACAAGTAGCAATTTCAAGAAGAATAGTCTAAATTGCCTCACAAAGAAGATTAAATTTAAGACAAAACTTTAAGGAGCTGAGAGAATGAACTATGCAGATTTCTCTGGAAAGAGCTTTGCAACAGTGAGAATAGCTAATCCAGAGGCCCTATGGTGGGAACATTCCTTACATTTTTTGAGGAACAAGGAAGATGCACAGTGGCTGGAACAAAGTGAATCATTAGCAGGAAACGTGATTCAGAAAGGAAACGGTGAAGGATGGGGGAGGGATTTATCCATACACTTTTTGTCCTCCACTCCTTATTGTTAACTCTCGTCTTGAATTTTTCCTGTATCAAATGGCTAATAAATTTGTCTGTGAGAATTTAAAGAGGAAATATATGTAAACAACTTGGAACATTGTAGGTTTTATGAAATGTGAGTTTTCTTAAATCCTTCCCACTCTTTAAGTACCCCACGACTATCCCTCACACCACCAGTATAGGCAAATTCATTGAAAATTCCCATGGTTTCTGCCTCAAAATCTTCAACCTCCTCCTCTCTCTCTCCTCATGTAGTTTGTCTTAAAGAAATAATTGTTAGTCGGGCTCGGTGGCTCAGCCTGTAATCCCGCGCCTTTGGGAGGCTGAGGTGAGTGATTGCCTGAGCCCGTGGGTTCGAGACCCGCCTGGGCAGCGAGACCTCATCTCTACAATAAATCAAAAAATCAGCTGGGCGGGGTGGCTCATGCCTGTAATTCCAGCTGCTCGGAAGGCTGAGGTGGAAGGATCGCCGGAGCCCAGCAGGTCGAGGCTGCGGTGGCCGGGAGCGACCACTGCACACCAGTCTGGGCAACAGAGTGAGACTCCAACTCAAAAAAAAAAAAAAAGATAAGAAAAGAAATAATTGTTCTTCCCTGCTATGGTTTGAATATTTGTCCCCTTTGAAAATATTGAAATTTAATTGCCATTGTAATAGTATTAAGAAGTGAGGTCCACCCTCATGAGTGAGTTAATACCATTATCTTGGGAGTTAGTAAATAACTGTGAGGGTGGGTTGTTATAAAGTAAGCCTAGTCCCTCCACATTTCTCTTTTGGCACATACTTGCTTGCCCTCTCATCCTCCTTCATGGGATAATATAACAAGAAGGCTTTAACCAGATGCCAATACCATACATTTGGGCTTCCCAGTCTCAGAACTGTGAGAAACAAATTTCTTTTCTGTATAAATCACCCAATCATGGGTATTCTGTGAGAGCAACAGAAAACATATTAAACATTCTCTTTTTGCCAAGGCTGACTTCTTTCTGCCTGTGCTTTGTATCACCATCTCTTCCCACTCTGTGTCCCCTTTCTTGTCTGAATTTTCAAAGCCTCTCTTTCAACTGGCTCCTTCCCTTCTGGAGACAAGTATACACAGGCCTCTCTTACCATATAATTGCTTCCTTGAAACCTACTACAGACTCAAACTACAGCTTCATCTCTCTTTCCTATCACATTTCTTAAAAGAGTCATGATGCTTTTTCTGTCTCATCCTATGTATAATTTGACTCCTACTTTCTTTTCTGTATAGAAATTGAACACTGGATGGTTACTAATGTCCTTTTTCTCACTAAATCCAAAAGTATATTTCTAGGGACTTTTTATTATTGATCCCATTGTAGTGTGCAAAATTGATGTGGATTTGGATTAAAATCCTGGCCCTGCCACTATGTAACTTTTTGAGCCATGATTTTTTTTTTGAAAAGGGAATTGATAATGTCGACCTTGCCAGGAGTTGGTAAGGATTAAAGAAAATGGATGTAAAACACCTACTATAGAATAGGCATTAACTAAGTGATTTCTATCCACCTTCTGTGATTGCTTTTAAAAATCTCTTGTGCTGGTCTTCTTTCCTCATCTCCTTAAAAAGATTTGTATCACTCAAGATTTTACCCTTGGAACTTTTATTTAATCATATTGTACCTCTCTCTAGTGTCTTATTTGCTCTCACCTCTTCAACTAATATGTATTTCTAGGTGACTTTGATGCCTAGTTCTAGATATCTAGAAATGTATTCTATTAGTAAATGCCTGTGTGAATCTCCAACTTAAAGATCCTTTCCTGTATGCAATTTCTGTGATTCGACATTCTCGATAATCAGAGAGATAGCTGAGGTAAGGTACTAAATTCTAGGCTAAAGAGTGGCTTGAATAAGTCAGCAAACCAAAGGGGTTCAGAAAACTATAATAACATGATTTGAATGTTTTATCTGTATGGGGGATGCACTACCGCAAAAAGAAGCTTGAGCAGGGAAGTTATTTAAGAAGATATTGTGATAACCTGTGTATTACTTAATGTGATTTTAGAAATTAATTAATTAATTAAAACCCAAGGAGTTCTGCAGAGAAAGGATTAGAAAGATATGACAGCATTACTAAGTGTAATATAAAGATTTGAGAAGAATCAAAAACATTTCACAGCTGCAAGGGTGAGACACTTAAAAATTAATGGTGCCATTGGTGGTAATGGTGAAGCCAGGAGGAATTTTTGTTTTGGAAAGGGTAAGGCAAATGAGAAGGAAGAATAATTGCTATTTTGACGTGTTAAATTTCAGGGGACAGTAGGAAACCTGGGGGGGAAATATCTTGTAGGCAACTGGAACTAGAATACAGGAAATGAAAATAAGTTTGGGGTTAGTCAGTGCTGATATTGAATGTATTAGAGTAATTTGTATACAAAGAATAGCCAAAATCAGGGAAATACATGAACTCCCTTAAAGGAGAGAGGACAAAGGGAAATAGGTGGGGGGCAAGAACTGAACTTTGGGAGACAGCCAGAGGGAATAAGTGGGAGGAAGGAGAACTGAAGGAATCAGAGAGAGAGGAATCAGAAACACAAAAGGAGAAGCAGTGTGACAGAATCCTGCTGACTTTTGCACTAATTCATTGGTCCCTGACTGACTCTTCATTTATGTGCTCACTCTCTTTTATTCCCCCACCTGGATACCAAGCTTTTCTTTCCATCCCTTGTTTAGCTGGGCCTCCTGGGCCCCAGAGACTAATTATTATTCCTACTGTCTAAACCACTCTCAATTCATGAATCCCTGCACCCATAAACCATAAAGTATTAACCCTCCCTCCCTTCCTTCCTTCCTTCCTTCCTTCCTTCCTTCCTTCCTTCCTTCCTTCCTTCCTTCCTAGGTAGTTAGTAGAGTCAAGAATATTCATTTAAAAAAAAAAAACAAAAAACATACCAAAGGTGCTGTCTTTGCTAATTAACTAAGTGATGATGAAGAATTGGGATTCCATAGTGGAGACTTTCCTTCTCAGTAGAGTGGTCTGCAGGAACAAAAAAAGGCTGAGCCCATTTCCATTCATTTGTTCAGAAACAATGAATGAACACCCATACCAACATATTCTATTAAGCCCTTTCTGTGTGTTCAGCTACCCCCCCAAATTAATGAGAATATGGTAAGCAAATTTAATATATAATATGAATAATGAGGAGAGTAAAATCTTATAGGCTTATGTGCATTCATTTTTAAAATTTTGAGCATTATTTCTTCAATATATATCTTTCCTCTTTCAATTTCTCCCCCTTTTTTATCCTCAATCATATCTTTCCTTTTACACACTCATAGTCGTATAAATGACCCAATTGTATATATATATATTTCTAAATACTCTCAAAGACTCAGAAATATTTTACATACTAATTTGCACACAAAACCTGCCACTCACATGTTTTTATGCTTTTCTCCATCTTTAATATTCAAACAGCACTCAAAATAGAGTGAAAAAATGTCATAGCAATACAACATAAGAATTAAATAATTTATATTTTTCTTTGTGTCTCTAATAACATTTTGATAACTGAGGGTACAGCATAGGGATCTAATACTACATTTATTCAGAAATGATTGTTTCATCTTGATTTACATTTTACTTTTTCATTGTTCTACAAAATAAAAATAGCTTTATTCTTTCTTCTGATTACTCAAGCAATAAAAATAAATAACAACAGACGTCCTCTGCAATCACAGAGCAACTGGCAATAAACATGCTTTCCTGTATGAGGGATCCACTACAGCAAAAAGAAGCCGGAGCAAGGAAATAATTTAAGAAGGTATTGTGATAACTTGCGTATTACTTAATGTGATTTTAGAAATAGATAAATTAATTAAAACCCCAGGAGATCTGCAGAGAAAGGATTAGAAAGATATGGCAGTTAAATGACTAAATAACTGGAAAACTATTTGAGGACAACCTTTTTAGGAATTGAACAATAAGCAGCACAGGAATGTAAACCCTGAGAGAAGGGAGACAAATGAGTGAGTGTTACTTTCTTCCGATCTTCCTATCTTTCTGCCTGGAGGCAATTTTTCTATAATGGCACACGAGCCAGTAGTCAGTGAGAGAATTTCCTGCAGGTATTTGGTTGAAATCTAAGTTGTACAACTGCAGAGTAAGATGTCAGGAGGCCTGGCAGAGAGTAGAAGCCATAAATTGTGAACAAAATTGAGATATGAGAAGTCACACAGTGTAGGGTTATAGTGGAATTCTGGTCCAGACAGAGTGAAAAGAGCTTGTTAAAAATCTAGGTCCTTAGAAGAGGCAGCAGAAAGACCATAGCTTAAGAGTAAAGACCATGCCCTAGAGTTAGGGCACTTTCAACACATCAGAAGAAACTTTAAAACAAAACATACCCAGATTCAAGAAGAACCACTAGTAAAAAAACTACTTATTAGAACAAATCTTATCACTCTTTAAAGGAAAAAAATCCAGACCCTATAAAGTGTACCATTCACAATAATCAGCATACAATTAAAATTTAGACATGAAGAAACAGAAAAAATTAACCAAAATCAAGAAAAAATATACTGTCAATAGAGAACAACTTTGTGATGATCCAGATGTTAGAATTATCAGTCAGGGACTTTAAATCAATAATGATAAATATGCTAAAGAAATTGGGAGAAAATATGATCTTAATGGTGAAACATAGCCAAATGAAAAGTCCTAGAGCCGGGCTCGGTGGCTCAGCCTGTAATCCCAGCGCTTTGGGAGGCTGAGGCAAGTGGATTGCCTGAGCCCGCGGGTTCGAGACCCGCCTGGGCAACTTGGCGAGACCTCGTCTCTACAATAAATCAAAAAAATTAGCCGGGCATGGTAGCACGCTCCTGTAGTTCCAGCTACTTGGAAGGCTGAGGCAGAAAGATCGCCAGAGCCCAGCAGGTCGAGGCTGCGGTGGCCAGGAGCATGCCACTGCACTCCAGTCTGAACAACGTAGTGAGACTACAACTCAAAAAAAAAAAAAGAGAAAAGTCCTAGAAATAAAAAGTGTAAATATAACATAAAGAATAAGTTGGATGAAATTAACAGTAGATTGAAGGTGGCAAAAAAGGGACAGTGAACATGAAGACAGCTATAAAAAATAACCCAATCTGAAGAACAGAGAGAAAAAAAGAGTTGAACAAAATAAAGAATAGAATCCCAGTAGCCTAATGGAATACCAGATAAAGAAGAGAGAGAGCTAGAATGAGGCAGAAAAGAATATTTGAAGAAACGATGGTTGAAAATTCTTCGAGTTTGGTAATAAACAATAACCTACAGATCTATGAGGCTAAGTGAACACAAAGCAGAAAAAGTACAAGGAACTCCACATCTTGTTTCATCACAGTCAACTTGCAGAAAACCAAAGATAAAGAGAAAATTTGAAAACTGTGAAAGTAAAATGACACATTATATATAAAGTATCTTAATTTGAAAAGAACAGAAATTTATATTCTTATAGTCCTATTGGCTGTGAAGTCAAGGATTAAGGCACTGGCAGGTTTAGTTGATGATGAGCTGGTCTCTTTGCTACCATTGCTGTGTCCTCACATAAAAGAAGATAGAAGAGCCAAAAGGGCCAAACTCTATGTGAAGTTTTTTTATTAGATTCATTAAAAAAAGCCCCAAAGACCTTCAAAAGTCAAAACATCTTGAGAAAGAACAAAGCTAGAAGAATCACACTTCCTGACTTAAAACTATATTGTCAAGCTATAGCACTCAAAGTAGTATGATATTGGCATAAAAACAGATACAGAGACCAACAGAATAGAATCAAGAGGCCAGAAATAAATCCACACATATATGATACACTATTTGACAAAAGTGCCTAGAATGCACCATGGGAAATGCATAGTCTCTTCAATAAATGATGTTGAGTAAACTGGATATTCACATGCAAAAGAATGGAATTCAACCTCTCTGTTATACCACTCAAAAAATTTAACTCAAAATTGGTCAAAGACTTAAAGGTGAAACCTGAAATCATAAGACTCTTACAATTAAACATAGAGGGAAAACTTATTGACATTGGTTTTGGCAATGTCTTTTTTTATTTGACACCAAAAGTGTAGGCAACAAAAGCAAAAATAAACAAGCAAAACTACATCAAATTTAAAAACTTCTGCACAGCAAAGAAAACAATCAATGCATTAAAAAGGTAAATTATGAAAAAAATTCAAACTATAAATCTGATAAGTGGTTAATACCCAAAATATAACAGGAACTCATACAGCTCAATTGCAAAAAGACAAATAATATGATTAAAAAATCAGCAAAGGACATGGATAGATATTTTTCCAAAGAAGATATACAAATGGCCAATAGTTACGTGAAAAGATGCCCAACATCACTGATTATCGGGGAAATGTATATCAAAATCACTGTGAGATATCACCTTACACCTGTTAGAATGACTATTACAAAAATTACAGGAGATTACAAGTGTTGCTGAGAGTGTAGAGAAAGGAGAACCCATGTACACTGCTGGAGGGAATGTAAATTGGTGCAGTCAATATAGAAAATAATATGGAGGAATGAAAGACCTGTATGCTAAAAACTATAAAAGATCTGTGAAAGAAATTGAAGAAATGAAAAAGATATCTCATGCTTATGTGGATTTGAAGAATTAATATTTTAAAAATATACATACTACACAAAACAATATAGACTCAATGCAATTTCAATCAAATCTCTGATAGCATTCTTTACAAAAATAGAAAAAAAGATTGCAAAATTCAAATGGAAGTACAAAAGACCATAAATAGCCAAAACAATTTTGAGGGAAGAAAAGGTAGAGGCATCATACTTCCTGATTTTAAATTATAGTTACAATGCTATGATAATCAAAGCATTGTACTGGTATATAAACAGGCACATGGTACTGGTATACAAACAGGCACACAAACTGAGATAACAGACTAAAGAGCCTAGTAATAAATCAAGATATATATGGTCAATTAATTTTTGAAAGGATACCAAGAAGACACACTGTAAAAAAGATAATCTCTCCAATAAATGGTGTTGGAAAAACTGGAATTCCGCAAGGAAAAGAATGACACTAGACCCTTATCTTAAAATATACACAAAATTTAACTAAAAATGAATAAAAGTCCTAAATGTATGACCTGAAACCATAAAACTTCTAGAAGAAAACATAGGTATCAAACTCCATGATATTGACCTTAGTTAAAAAAAAATTGATATCACACCAAAAGCTCAGGATACAAAAGCAAAAATAAATAAATGGGACAACATGAAATGAAAAAGCTTCTGCACAGCAAAGGAAACAGTCAAGATGAAAAGACAACCTAAGGATTGAGGAAAAATATTTGCAATCCATATATCTGTTAAGGGATTAGCATCTCAAATTTATAAGAAATTTATACAACACGATAGCAAAAAAATATTTAACTCAAATTTTAAAAAAGAAAAATGACCCAAATAGACATTTCTTTTTTTATTTTTAATTTTAAAGATGTGGGGTACAATTCAGGGTAAGATATACAAACGTTCATTATGCAGGTACCCTTGTTGATGAGGGATGCACCCCCGTTCCCTGACAGTTTCCCACTACTGCTAATCCCACCCCCACTCCCCTCGGTAGTTTCCCACTACTTCCAATCCCTTTTTATATAGTATTATGATAATTGTTCAAGATCCGCTTATGAGTGACATGTGGTACTCAGTTCTTTGATTCTGTGATAGATCACTCAGTATTATAGACTCTAAGTCCATTCAAGTTGCTACAAAGTTCAAAATTTTGTTCTTCATTATGACTGCATAATATTCCATAATGTATATGTGTCAATTTTTTTAAATCCAGGATTCTTTCACTGGGCAGCACGGTTGGTTCCATGATTTTGCTATTGTTAATAATGCTGCAATAAGCATGTGTGTGCAGGTAACTTTTTCCTAGAGTGATTTGAGTTACTCTGAGTATGTTCCCAGTAAGGGGATTGCGGGCTCATATGGAAAGTCGATTTTTAGAACTTTTAAAATCACCAAATTGATTTCCACAGAAGTTGCACTGGTTTACACGCCCACCAACACTGTAGAAGTATTCCCTTTTCCCTGCACCCGCTCCAGCATCTGTTGTTTTTTTGAGATATTGATGGTGGTCATCCTGACTGGAGTCAGGTAGTATCTCAGTGTGGTTTTAATTTGCATTTCTTGGATGACTACTGAGGCTGAGCATTTTTTCATGCATTTGTTGGCTGCTCATATGTTTTCTTTTGAGAAGTGTCTTTTCATATCTTTTGCCCACTTTGTAATGGGGCTTTTTGATTTTTTTCTTTTTGGCATGTTTCAGTTCCTTGTAGATCCTAGATGTTAGGCTTTTGTCAAACATACAGTTGGCAAATATTTTTTACCGTCCTGTGGTCTGTCTCCCTGCTCTCTTGATGGTTTCTTTGGCTTTAAAGAAGCTGTCAGGCTGATGAGGTCCCACTTGTGTATCTTATCTCTTATGGCATGGGCACTTGGGGTTTTGATCAGGAATTGGTTGCCAGTTCCAATATCCATAAAGGTGTCTCCTGCATTTTCTAAGGTTCTTATAGTTTGAGGTTTTATGTTTAAGTCTCTGATCGATTTAGAGTTAATTTTTGTGTATGGAGATAGGTAGGGGTCTTGCTTTAATCATCTGCATGTGGTCAGTCAATTTTCCCAACACCATCTACTGAATAGGTTCTCCTCTCCCCAGTGGTTGATGGTGGAGGCTTTGTGGAAGATGAGTTGGTAGAGAAATTGTGGTTTTGCTTCCAGAATCTCTGTCCTGTTTCATTGGCCTATATGCTTGTTCTTGTACCAATAACAGGCTGTTTTGATTATTGTAACTTTATAATATAGTTGAAAACCTGGGAGTGGGATACCTCCCACTTTCTTTCTTTCTTACTTTTTTGTGCAGAGATTTGTTTTGGCTATTCGTGGTCTTTTAGGTTTCCATATGAATTTCTGTATTGTCATTTCCAGGTCTGAGAAGAATGCTGTTGGTAATTTAATGGGTATTGGGTTAAATCTGTAGATTGTCTTGGTAGTATGGACATCTAAACAATGCTGATTCTTCCTATCCATGAGCATAGAATATTTTTCCATTTGTTTGTGTCTTAATTGATTTCTTTGAGCAGTGTTTTTGTGGTTCTCATTATAAAGGTCTTTCACTTCTTGGTTATGAAGATGACAAGGTATTTCACTTCTTTTGTGGCTATTGTGAATGGGATTGTGCTCTTTATTTGGGTTTATTGTTGGTGTATAGAAATGTGGCAGTCTTTTGCACATTGATTTCATACCCTGAGACCATGACAAAGTCCTTTATCAGTGCAAGGAGGTTTTTGGCAGACTCTCTTGGGTTTTCGAGGTATAGAATCATGTTTTCTGCAAAGAGGGATAATTTTACTTCCTCTTTTCCTAGAACCTTGTTGAGAATTTTAGCACCTATGTTTTCCTTCTGTCTGATTGCTCTAGCTAGGACTTTCAATACTATGTTGAACAAGAGGGGTGAGAGTGGGAATCTTTGGATTGTTCTGGTTTTCAGAGGAATTTGTTCCAAATTCTGTCTGTTTAGCAGTATGTTTGCTGTGGGTTTCTTGTAGATGGCTCTCACTATTTTTTTTTTTTTGAGTTGGAGTCTCACTCTGTTGCCCAGACTGGAGTGCAGTGGCTGCTCCCGGCCAGCACAGCCTCGACCTGCTGGGCTCCGGCAATCTTTCCGCCTCAGCTTTCCAAGTAGCCGGAATTACAGGCATGCGCTACCATGCCCGGCTGATTTTTTGATTTATTATAGATGAGTTCTCGCTGCCCAGGAGGGTATCGAACCCACGGGCTCAGGCAATCCACTCACCTCAGCCTCCCAAGGCATGGGATTACAGGCTGAGCCACCAAGCCTGGCTGGGTAGCTATTATTAAAGACAAAAAAATAACAAGTATTGGAGAGGAGTAGGAATCCTTGTAAATTGTTGGTAAGAATGTAGATTGGTGAAGTCATCATGGAAAATTGTATAGAGATTTCTAAAGAAATTAAATACAGACTACTATATGACTCAGCAATTTCTTCTTCTGGTTATCTACCCCCTCAAATGAAATCATCACCTCATAAAAAATATCTATGCTCTCATGTTTATTGTAGTATTATTTACAATAGCCAAGATATGGAAACAACCTAAGTGTTCATTGGCAGACAAATAGATAAAGAAATTGTGGTATAATTTACAATGGAATATTATTCAGCTTTATGAAAGAAGAGCATCCTGCTATGTGCCACAACATGGTGCAGACCTGGAGGAAATTATGGTAAGTGAAATATGCCAGATTCAGAAATAAAAATATTGCATGATTTCACTTACATGTGAAATCTTAAAGAAACCAAAAAAACAAAAAACACCTCCAAACATACACAGATTGAAAATAAAACAGTGGTTACTGGGTATGGGGCTGGTGGGAAGAGGAAATGGGAGATGTAGGTCAATGGATACAATGTATCAGATATATAGGAGGAACAAGCGTAGATCTCTAATGTACATCATGAAGACTAAAGCTAATAATAATAGTAAATAGTACCCAGGATTTCTATACACGAGTATATTATAGCTGCTTTTGTCACATACAAAAAATGAGTAGCTATGTGAGATGACATACATTAATTTGCTTCACTATTGTAACCATTTTACTATTTGTATCTAATAAAATCATGCTGCATATTTTAAATATACACAACAAAATTTATCTTTAAAAATCTATATATTTTTATCATAGGCAAATTATACTTCATTATCATAATTTTAAAATTAAAAAACCATTGTTGTCATGTAGCTGTATACATACTTGTCTGTCTTCTATGCACATGCATAGAAATGTACATTATTTTATAGGCATAGGACTATACATACGATTTTAAATTTCATTTTTCACTTTATTTATTTAGTATACCTGTCTGCTGTAAAAAATATAAATTGACATAATATTTTAATGGTTATATAATATTCCATTGTACATATGCACTCTATCGTTTTCGGGGAATCCCTAATTGCTGACATTTGTTCACAATATTTCAATATTGTATACAAAACTCTGATGAAAATTTATGTTCAGGTATCCTTGCAAAACTCTTTTATTATGTTTTCATAATCAGTTATTGTAAGTTATTTCTTTGTAAAAAGTATATCTTGTATTTAGGAATTTTGTTGCATACTGTCAAATAATCATCCAGAAAGGATTATGGCAACTTATATTCCTGTGATAAGTATTTGAGTGTGCCTATTTCTACAAACTCAGTCATAATTGAGTATTTTTTATTTTTTTTATGGTGAATCTGAGGTGTAGAAGTGGTTATCTTACAGCTATTTTAAATTACTTTTGTTTAAATAGCAGTGAGAATGCATATTAGTCAGTGTTTTCCAGAGGGAAAAAACCAATTGGATATATACATATATGTGGAGACATTTTTTTAAATTTTAAAGATGTGGGGTACAATTTAGGGTTGGATATACAAATGTTCATTATGCAGGTACCCTTGCTGAGGAGGTGTGCCCCTCCCTCTCCCAACAGTTTCTCTCAACTGTTAATCCCAACATCTCTCCCCTGGCAGTTTCCCACTACTGCCAATCTCTTTCTTATAGTATTATGATGACTGTTCAGGGTTCGCTTATGAGTGAGAACATATGGTACTCTGTTCTTTTGTCATTTACTTTGTACCCTGGGACTTTACCAAAGTCCTTTATCAGTGCAAGCAGGTTTTTGACAGATCCTCTTGGATTTTCGAGGTATAGGATCGTATCATCAGCAAAGAGAGATAACTTGACTTCCTCTTTTCCTATTCGGATATCCCTGATTTCCTTCTCTTGTCTAATTGCCCTAGCTAGGGCTTCCAACACAATGTTGAACAAGAAGGGTGAGAGTAGGCAGTCTTGTCTTGTTCCAGTTTTCAGGAAAAATGTTTCCAGTTTTGGTCCATTTAGCATTATGATAGCTGTGGGTTGATCATAAATGGAACTTATTATTTTGAGGTATGTTCCTTCTGTACCTAGGTGCTTGAGGGTTTTTATCAAGAAGGGGCGCTGGATTTTATCAAAAGCTTTTTCTGCATCTAATGATATAATAAAGTGGTCCTTGTTTTTACATCTGTTGATGTATTTAATTATATTTAAGGTCTTGCGAATGTTGAATCAGACCTGCATCCTGGGGAAGAGGCTTCTTGGTCATGGCAGATGATTTTTGAGATGTGTTTTTGAATCAGGTTTCCTAGAATCTTGTTGAGGATTTTTGCATTCATGTGCATAAGGGATATTGACCTTTAGTTCTCTTTTTTTGTTGGACCATTACCCGGTTTGTGTATCATTGTGATGCTAGCTTCGAAAAATGATTTGGGGAGATTTCTCTTTCTCAATTGCCTGTAATACGTTCAATAGGATTGGTATCAGCTCCAATCCTTGTATGTGTTCTAGAATTCTGCTAGAAAGTCATCCATTCCAAACTTTTCTTTTGTAGGTATTTTTCATATGACAGAGTCAATTTTCTGGGTTGTTATTGGTCTATTTAACGTCTCAATGTCTTCTTGTTTCAACCTGGAATGGTTGTGTGATGTCAGAAAGTCCTCCACTTCATTTATGTTATCAAGTTTGTTTACATATAGGCGTACATAGTAATCTCTGATAGTATTTGGTATTTCTTGGGGGTCAATTGTGATTTGATCTTTTGTATTTCTGATTGTGTTTATTTGGATTTTTTTCTTTTTCTTGGTCATTCTGGCTAGGGGGTCCATCAATCTTGTTAATTCTTTCAAAGAACCAGCTTTCTGTTTTGTTGATGTTTTCTATGATTTTTCTGTCTTCTATGTCTTGTATTTGGGTTCTTATTTTGGTGATTTGGATTCGTCTGCTAAAGTTGGGGTTTTGGTGGTCTTCTCTTTCCAGCTCCCATAGGTGATTTGCTAAGCTCTCCACTTAAGGTCTTTCCATTTTCTTGATGTGTGCTTGTAGAGATATAAATTCCCCTCTCAGGACAGAGTTCATGGTATCCCAAAGGTTTGGGTAAGATATTTCTTCATTTTCATTTGTTTCCAGGACTCTCTTAATTTCTGCTTTAATTTCAGTGTTGACCCAGTAGATGTTCAGCATCATGCTGTTTAGTGTTCATGTCTTTGTGGGCTTTGGGGAAATTTTGTTGGTGTTGATATTTATTTTTATTCCACTGTGGTCTGAGAATGTGCATGGCAAGATTTCAGCCTTATGGAATTTGTTTATGCTTGATTTATGGCCAAGGATGTGATTGATCTTGGGGGTATGTTACATGTGTGATGAGTAGAATGTATATTCTGTGGTTGTGTGGAATAATCTGTAGATATCTATTAAGTCCATTTGGTTGAGTGTCAAGTTTAGGTTTTGGGTTTCCTTGTTAATTTTTTGCCTCAATGATCTATCTAGGACTGCTAGTAGGATATTCAAGTCTCCTGCTATAATAGTGTTAGAGTCAATATGTCTTTTTAGTTTACATAGTAGTTGCTTTATAAATGCTGATGCTCCTGTGTTGGTTACATATATGTTTAGGAAGGATATTTCTTGTGGATGACTTGAACCTTTTATCATTATGTAGTGTCATTTTGCAAAGTCTTAAATGTTTGGTAGCTTAAAGGTTGTTTTGTCTGATATTAAGTTCACAACTCCTGCCTTCTTTTGTGATCCATTGGCTTGGATACTCGTTTTCCATTTTTTTTTTTTTTTTTTTGAGTTGGAGTCTCACTCTGTCACCCAGACTGGAGTGCAGTGGCCACTTCCGGCCACCACAGCCTCAACCTGCTGGACTCTGGCGATCCTTCCTCCTCAACCTTCCAAGTAGCTGGAACTACAGGCGCGTACTACCACGCCTTGCTAATTTTTGATTTATTGTAGAGATGAGGTCTCGCCAAGTTACCCAGGCGAGTCTTGAACCCACGGGCTCTGGCAATCCACTCACCTCAGCCTCCCAAAGCACGGGATTACAGGTTGAGCCACTGAACCCGGCTTGTTTTCCATCTTTTAACCTTGAGTCTGTGTGTGTCCCTTGTAGTGAGTTGAGTCACCTGGATGCGGCAAATAATTGGGTCATGGTTTCTAATCCAGTTTGCCATTCTGTGTCTTTTCAGTGGTTCAGTTAGTCCATTCACATTCAGGCTGATTATTAAAATGTGATTATTTATCCCTGTCATGAGGTTCTTATAAAGTTTTTTCTTTGCTTGTTTTCTTTTGGCTTTGGGGTTGATATATGTGTGCGTTTTCAAGTTTCTTGTAGCACTCTATTCTCTGTTGATTCTGTGCTCTATTTTGGGGGGGAATGTGTGGTCATCCTTTTTTTTTCTTTCTTCTGTGCTTAATACCTTTTTTAAGTGTGTCCTGTAGAGCTGGTCTGAAAGCTGGATAATCTCTTAGGGATTGGATGTCTGGGAAGTATTTTAATTTTCCAACACTGATGAAGTTGAGCTGGGCTGAGTAGGAAATTTTTGGTTTAAATTGTTTATGCTTGAGGACTTTGAATATAGGGCTCCAGTCCTTTCTTGCTTATAGTGTTTCTGCTGATAGGTCTGCTGCTATTCTAATTTGGTTTTTCCTGGTAGGTATTCTGACCTTTCTTTCTTGCTACTTTTAAGATTTTTTCTTTTGTGCCTACTTTTTTTTTTTTTTTTTTTTTGAGTTGGAGTCTCACTCTGTCACCCAGACTGGAGTGCAGTGGCCGCTCCCGGCCTCCGCAGCCTCGACCTGCTGGGCTCCGGCGATCCTTCCGCCTCAGCCTTCCAAGTAGCCAGAATTATAGGC
The DNA here is from genome assembly GCA_027257055.1 of Cephalopachus bancanus. NCBI lineage: Eukaryota > Metazoa > Chordata > Mammalia > Primates > Tarsiidae > Cephalopachus > Cephalopachus bancanus. The sequence goes on along the minus strand of JAPVLO010001581.1, from coordinate 40,762 downwards.
ATGCGCTACCACGCCCGGCTGATTTTTTGATTTTATTGTAGAGATGAGGTCTCGCTACCCAGGCGGGTCTCGAACCCGCGGGCTCAGGCAATCCACTCACCTCAGCATCCCAAAGGCGTGGGATTACAGGCTTGTGCCTACTTTGTATAGATGAATTACTATGTGTCTAGGAGTTGGTCTTCTCATTTGATGTCTTGTGGGGATCTCTGTATCTATTGTGCTTGGCTGTTCACATCTTTGGTGAGATGGGGAAAGTTTTCTTAGATTGCCTCCTGGAATACTTGCTCCAATTCGTTCTCCATTTCCCTTTCTTCTTCTGGGATACCAATAAGGTGTAAATTTGGCCTCTAGAGATAATTGTACATCTCTTGTAGGTTTCGTTCTTTCTTTCTGAGTCTTCTTTCTATGTTTTTGTACAAATCGGGTTAAATCCATGTTCTGACATTCTTTCTTCAGCTTGGTTAATTCCCCTTTCCATGCTTGCCATCTTGTTATTTCCTGGATGAAATTTTTTATTGCCAAAATCTTGTTACAACTTCTTCCAGTGTTACATCTTGTCTTTCTTGAGTCTTATTACCTCTTTTAATCCACTCCCTAATCACTATCGTATTCTGGGGCCAATCATTGGTGATTTCATTGTTTGAGCTCCAAGTTCTCATTTTTCAGGAGTTTTGTCTTTGGTATACTTGAAATTGCCTGTGGTCTTCCTTTGGTTTTTCCTCATTTGTGACAGATCTCTTGTTTTTCTCTTTAGGTCTGTTATTCAGTGTCAGTGGGAGAGACTTTCCCTTCTGATGTTTGCTCAGTCCTCTAATCTTCCCTGATGTGGGTTCTGGATTTGTTCTGTTTGGAAACAGGACCATGGATGAGAAACTTTAGTGTTTCTTATAGTTTTTGAAATTTGAATAAAGTAGGGGATGGGGTGCTAGGATTCAGAACCTGCTTTCAAATTGCAATGTTCACTTATTGTGGTATATGTTCCCTGAGTCCCACTCCCCACCACCACTCTATATGATGATGCAAAGCAGAAACCAATGCAAATAAAAATTGAACATACACACACAGACATACACACATTCCCCAAAACAAACTGAAATAACCACAAAGTGAAGCAAAACAAGCAACAACAACAAAAAGAAAACTAAATGTACACACATGCCTAACACAAAGTGAATAGAGAAGAAAAACAGATTTAAAAAAGGTATTCAGATCGAACCCTCACACATATATTGACACACACCTTAAACTATAAAAAATGAAAATTTAAAAACCAGAATAACAAATGAGCAAAAACCAACAGCAATAAAATTGAAAGATGAACACTTCAATCATTCTCATACACACCTAAACAGAAAATGACAAATAAAACAAGAAAGAAACAGAAAAAGAAAAGGAAAAAAAATTGGGGGGAATGCAGGTGAAACCCTCACATACACATTGATGCACAAAGGAGAAAAATTTAAGAAATAAACGAACCAGTTAACAAACAGAAGACTAAAACAAGACCCCTACCTATCCCCATACATCAAAATCAACTCTTAATTGATCAGAGGCCTGAACATAAAACCTCAAACTATAAGAACCTTGGAAAATTCAGGAGACCCCCTTATGGAAATTGGAATTGGCAACCAATTCCTGATCAAAACCCCAAGTGCCCAGACTGTAAGAGATAAGATAGACAAGTGGGACCTCATCAAACTGACAAGCTTCTGTAAAGCCAAAGAAACCATCAAGAAAGCTGAAAATAAAAAAACAAACAGCTCCATTACAAAGTGGGCAAAAGATATAAATAGACAATTCTCAAAAGAAGACATACCAGCAGCCAACAGATACATGAGAAAATGTTCAGCCTCACTAGGCATCGAGGAGTTGCAAATTAAAACTACACTGAGATACCACCTAACTCCAGTCAGAATGGTCATCATCAATAACTAAAAAAAAAACAACAAAACAACAACAACAACAACAAAAACAGATGCTGGAAAGGATATGGCGAAAAGGGAACACTTCTACACTCTTGGTGGGAGTGTGAATGAGTACAGCCTCTGTGGAAAACAGTGTGGCAATTCCTAAAAGTTCTAAAAATTGACCTTCCATATGACCTCACAATTCCCCTACTGGGAATATACCAGGAAGAATTCAAATCACTGTATAAAAAAGATACCTGCACATGTATGTTTATTGCAGCATTGTTCACAATAGCAAGAACACGGAACCAACTGTGCTGCCCATCAAAAGAGGACTGGATTAAAAAAAGGCAGTACATATACACAATGGAATATTATGCAGTCATAAGGAAGAACAAAATCGTGAACTTTGCAGCAACCTGGATGGACTTAGAGTCTATAATACTGAGTGATCTTTCTCAGAAACAAGGAACTGAGTATCACACGTTCTCATTCGTAGGCGAATCTTGAACAACTATCATAAGACTATAAGAAAAGGATTGACTGTAGTGGGAAACTGCGGAGGTGTGGGGGAAGTGAGGAAGTGGGATTGGCAGTAGTGGGAATCTGCCTGAGGAAGGGGGGGCACACCTCATTAACACGATTACCTGCATAATGAATATTTGTATACCTAACACTGAATTGTACCCCACATCTTTATAATAAAAATTTTGAAAGTTAAAAAAGAACTAACAAATAGTTCAAAAATTTTAAAAAATTAGAAAAAATTAGAAATTAAAAAAAACCACAACAAAAAATGCCTGCCCTCTTGTGGCAGGCTCTGTAATTGTTCTTCTAATCAGGTCTCTCTTGCAGAGCCACCTCTTTCACTCTCTCAGTGTTCAAAGCAGGGAAGGGCAAGGGGTAATGGAGGTAGATGGGACTGCAGTCCTACCCTCCCACTCTGGTATGGTCAGGGAGATCCCCTCTGGTGGGGAAGTGCGGAATTGTCTCTTCCACAGATATGTATTCGCTGGGTGTGTCCCAGCCAGGCCTATCCTGGAATGGAGTTCTCCTATTCCAATTGATGTCCAGTCTCCGCCCGGGTTTGTCCCTCTCAGTTGTGGCCCAGCTGTGTGGGTCTGACATTCAGAGGGTTGCTGGGGAGCAGAGGGTTTGGGTCAGCCCCAGACTCACCACTGATCTCTTTGGAGGTCTTCCTTGTCTTTTTCTGGCCACACCCTTTGTCCCTTGACTAGATCAGGGTAGGGGATGGGGCTCCTGGAACTAAGCACTCGTCAGATTCCTCCAAAGTTTGTACTTTCAGGATATTCCCTCTGGGTCACGATCCACCCCTGAGTAATTGATCCACCCATCACGGAGTTATGGGTCTGTTGCTCCATGATGAGCAAGTCAGAGCACTTTCCTGCCGCGCCTTCAAGATGGTGGTAGGGTGCCTCGCTTGTCCTCTTCTATGGGACTTTGCCTCTGGACTCCCTCCACAGTCCTTGCTGCCAGTGCCCTGCCAGGCGCTGAAGTGGTGAGGCAAAGCCTGGAGTCCGCAGTCTCTCTTGCCCATGGTGAGGGAGAGCCTGGGGCGATAGTCTCTCCCTGCCGCTTTTCACAGGAAAACTTGTATCCATTAAAAAAAATGGCACTCAGCTTCTGCAACCTAGGAAGAGCCAGGGACCAAGTAAAGGAGTTGCAGTACCAGCTGTTGCACCAAGGCCCTAGCCACTTGCTCACAAGCCCCCACTTAGACAGTCTCCCCCAGCATTTTCTTCTCAGGAAGGATTTTGTTGATTAAAAAAAGAAAGAAAGAAAATGGCACTTGGCTTCTGCGTCCTGGGAATCACTAGGGTCTAAGCCCAGCAGCTGTGGCACCAGCGGCTGCACTAGGAGAGTCCTGGCCAGTAGATCCCTACCCCTCACTCAGTCAACCACTCACACACCCACTCACTCATCAGCATGTACACAAAATTTTCCATACACTCACTCACTCACTCACTCACTCACTCCAGGACTCGCATAGTCTGACTGGCTCTGCTGCCATCTTCCCAACCTCCTCCCAAGAAAAGCTTGGCACTGAGTAGGACTAAAGCTTCTGTCCATGCATGTTGCCTGAGACTAGACTTGCTGACTTGGCACTGGGGTAAGTCTAAAACTTGGGGTTGTCTATCTGCCTACCTGAAACTTGGGGTTTTGCGCTGATTTGTTACGTGGGGTGAATCCGTAGCCTGGGGTTTCAAAGGCCAGCCTGGCACTTGGTGGCCTAAAGCCTGTATCTACAGAGGCCAGCCTGGTACTGAGAAATGTCTAAAGTCTGGAGTCATGGTGGCAAGACCAGTGCTGGGGCTGATCTGGCACTGGGGTGGGTTTGAAGACTGAGTCTGGGAAGTAGGCCTGAGGCCTGAGTATGTAGGGGACTGAGTTGGCATTAGGGCCATCCCAATGCTGTAGGCTGCTGTGGCCACCCAGTGCTGGTGTCAATACAGAGCCTGAGACTACTGAACTTGACCTGGTGGGGCAAGCCCAGAGACAAGATATGCAGGGCACAATCAGCTTTGGGCTGTGGGATATGGCTTGGCATCTGGGCTGGCCTGGAGGTTCAGTCTACGATTACTAGTCTGGAGTCTGGGGCCTTAGGGGCCTGCTTTGCACTGGGTTTTTCTGAAGTGGTCCCAGTGTTCGGGTCTGAGGCAAAATCTGATACACATTTTCCTCTTCTTCCCACAAGCAGAGGATATCTTTCTCCATACTGTGCTGCTTAGGGTTGGGAAGGAGTAATGTGGATAATGTAAAATTACCCTTTCCACTTTCTACAATGCACTTTTTCTTATTTCTGTACTACACCCATAAATTTTCACTTCATTAGGTTTTATGAAGATATAGTCTCATGTGGTTAGTTGTTCAAAGTGATGTTTCTGTAGGGAAACAACACTGGAAAGTTTTATTCCACCATCTTCCTGACATCTGAACTAAGGCTATGAGAGCATTCTGACTCACTATCAGCCAGGTTAGATTTTGTCATAAACCACAGGAGTTACATCACTAATAGACGATATTTTCCACAAAAATTCTATCTGATATTTTCCTGTTGTTATTAGAACCCTATATTTGTACAACCTATTAAAAGCACCAACATTGTATGCAATAAAGTAAATATTTCAATTTTCATGCAAACTTCATTAGTCTTTGATGATTTTCCTTAAAATTTTTTCTCACTGATCCACATAAGACACAGTTTCCGATTATGATCAACTGCTGCAATACTGTATTAGGTCCGGGTGCCAATATTTGGTGTTAGTTTTAACTAAATCACATTCATAAAATCAATGAATCACTATTAATATGTTATGTTCATTTTATGCCACACTCCAAATTCATGCACACTAGATGTTTTAAACGTCTGTATATAATCTGGCTGAGGTACAAATATGACTATAATAAAGATCCAACTCTGCCTATCATTTGCCTTGTTAGAGGGAGATGGCCAATTATAACTATTTATATTTATTCTGATCCGTCTCTCACTTCAAGATTCTCCATAGGACGAGGACTAGGAACAGGACTAATAAGACATCTATCTCTATTTCTATCTATCTGTCATCAATCTATCTGAGATTCATTACAAGAATTAGTTCATGTAATAATGAAGGCCAAGTCTTGTGATCTGCTGTCTAAAATCTGGAGGAGAGGAGCTGATGGTATTACTCTCAGTTCAACACTAACATCCCAAGAAACTATGGAGCCATGAGTATAAATCCTAAAATCCAAAGGCCAAATAGCCAGGAGTTTTAGTGTCCAAAGGCAGGAGTAAATGTATATCCAAGCTCAAAAACAGAGAGAGGGAATTCACCCTTCTTTTACTTTTTCTTTTATTCAGGTCCTCAATAGATGGAATGTTGCTCACCCACATTGGTGGAGGTGGATCTTCATTACTGAGTCTAAAATTTTAAATACTAATCTCTTCCAGAAACACCCTTACTGATACACCCAGAAATAGTGTTTTACCAGCTATCTGGGCATTCCTTAGCTCAGTCAAGTTTATACATAAAATTAACCATCACTACAATACTAATAATAGTAGTCACTAAAATTTATTGAGCACTTACTATTTGCCAAGCACTGTTCTTAGTTCTCAACCTGTATAGTGCCAGGCACTATAAGTGTCAAATAAATACGACACAGTGTATTGTAAAAAGACAAAATAAAGCATAGCTCCTGTTTGCTATGCAAAATTTAACATCTACAATATAAATTATAAGTAGAATATAAAATTAAAACATTTTATATGGCAAAAGACAAGTTAAAAGGCAAGACAAACAACCAATAAGGAAAAATATTTGAAACATGCATGACAAAGAGTCAGTGTCCTTAATATAAAAATAGTCCTTTTCCATAAATAAGAAAAAGAATGCTTTAATGTAGAAATGAACCAGAACATGAACAGGCAATTCACAAAAGAAGAAATACAAATTCCCAACTAAAATATTAAAAATACACATGCTGTGATGGTTAATTTTATTTGCAAACTTGACTGGGCTACAGGGTCCCCAGACAGCTGGCTAAACATTATTTCTCGGTATGTCTGTGGGACTGTTTTTAGAAGAGATTAAAATTTGAATTGGTGAACTCAGTAAAGCAGAAGGTCCTCCCCAGAGTAAATTAGCATTATCCAGTCCATAGAGATACTAAAGAAAACCAAAAAGACAAGCCAGGTGCGGTGACTCACACTTGTAATCCCAGCACTTTAGGTGGTGGGGGCAAGAGGATTGCCTGAGTCGAGGAATCTGAGACAAGCCTGGGCAATTTGGCAAGACCTTGTCTCTACAATAAATAAAAAAATTAGCTGGGCATGGTGACGCATGCTTGTGGTTCGAGCTACTTGGAAGGCAGAGGCAGAAGGATTGCCTGAACCTAGCAGGTTGAGGCTACAGTGGCCATGAGCATGTCACTGCACTCCAGCCTGGGCAACAGAATGAGACTCCTGCTCAAACAAAAAACAAAACAAAACAAAATGTAGGGGAAGGTTTAATTAACTCTGCCTGACTGTTAGAGTTGGGTCATCCATCTTCTCTTGCCCTCAGTGTTTGTTTCTCAGGTCTTCAGATCTGAAATGGAATCTTTAATATCGGCTTTCCAGATCTCAGACTTATAACACCAGTTTTCCTGGGACTCTAGTCTACAAATAGGAGATCATGAGGCTTCTCAATCTCCATAGTTGCATGGGTCACTATATTATACTAAATTTCTCCACATAACCTCAAACTATAAGAACCTTAGAAATGCAGGAAACACCATTATAGAAATTGGAAATGGCAACCAATTCCTATTCAGAACCCTAAAGGCCAATGCCTTAAGAAATAAGATAGACAAGTGGGACCACATCAAACTGATGAGCTCATGCAAAGCAAAAGAAATCATCAAGAGAGCAGGAAGACAGCTCACAGAATGGGAAAAAAATATTTACCAACTGTATATCTGACAAAAGCCTAACATCTAGGATCTACAAGGAACTCAAACACACCAAAAGGGAAAAAAACAAACATCCCCATTAAAAAGTAGACAAAAGACATGAATAGACAATTCTCAGAAGAAGATATACAGGTAACCAACAGACACATGAAAAACTGCTCAGTCTCGCCAATCATCAGAGAAATGCAAATCGAAACCCCATTGAGATACCACCTAACCCCAGTAAGAATGGCCATCATTAATAAAACAAACAACAACAGATGGTGGTGAGGATGTGGAGAAAAAGGAACGCTTCTACACTACTGGTGGGATTGCAAACTAGTGTAACCTCTTTGGAAGACAACGTGGCAATTTCTGAAAGAACTAGAAATTGACTTTCCATAAGACCTAGCAATTCCCCTATTGGGAATACACCCAGAGGAACTCAAATCATTCTACAAAAAAGATACCTGCACATATTTGTTTGTTGCAGTTCTATTCACAATAGCAAAAGCATGGAACCAACCATGTTGCTCATCGAAGCTTGACTTGATAAAAAAAATGTGGTACATACATAATGGAATATTATGCAGCCATAAAGAAGGACAAACATATGGACTTTGCAGCTACTTGGATGGATTTAGAGTCGATCATACTCAGTGATCTATCACAGAAACAAAGAACAGAGTACCATAAGTTTCACTCATAAGTGGACCTTGAAAGGATCCTAAGAAAGGAATTAGCAGTAGTGGAAAACTGTCAGGGAAGGGGGGCGGGATTGGCAGTAGTGGGAAACTGTCAGTGGGGGGGCGGGATTGGCAGTTGAGGAAAACTGCTAGGGGAGGGAGGGGCATACCTCATCAACAAGGGTACCTGCATAATCAACATTTGTATACCTAACCCTGAATTTACCTCACATCTTTATTTTTTTATTTTTTATTTTTTGAGTTGGAGTCTCACTGTCGCCCAAACTGGAGTGCAGTGGCCACTCCCGGCCACCACAGCCTCGCCTGCTGGGCGCTGGCGATCCTTCTGCCTCAGCCTTCCAAGTAGCTGGAACTACAGGCGCGCACTACCATATCCGGCTAATTTTTTTTTTTTTTTTTTTTTGAGATGAGGTCTAGCCAAGTTGCCCAGGTGGGTCTCGAACCCGCAGGCTCGGGCAATTCACTCACCTCGGCCTCCCAAAATGCTGGGATTACAGACTGAGCCACCGAGCCCGGCCTCACATCTTTATTTTTAAAAAGAAATTTAAAAAAGAAATGCTAAAGGGAATTCCTCAAGCTGAAAGAAAAAGACACTAACGAGTAACATGAAATCATCTAAAAGTTACTGGCAAAAGAAGTACACGATCAGATTCAGAATACTCTAATACTGTAATGGCAATGTGTAAATCACATACTTTCAGTATGAAGGTCAAAAGATAAAAATATTACAAATAATATTTACAATCGCTTGTTAAAAGATACACGAAATCAAAGGAAATCAAGTATGGTATCAAAAACACAATATTGTGGGGAGGAAGAGTTGAGTGAAAGTATTGAGTTTTTTTCAATGCAATGAAAGTTAGGAAGCTAGGTTGTTATCAGCTTCAAATAGCCTGTGATAACTATAATATATTCTTTTTTTTTTTTGAGTCGGAGTCCCACTCTGTCGCCCAGACTGGAGTGCAGTGGCATGCTCCCGGCCACTGCAGCCTCGTCCTACGGGGTTCTGGCGATCCTTCCCCTCAGCCTTCCAAGTAGCCAGAACTACAGGCGCACGCTACCACGCCTGGCTAATTTTTTGATTTATTGTAGAGATGAGGTCTCACCAAGTTGCCCAGGCAGTTCTCAAACCCACTGGCTCAGGCAATCCACTCGCCTCAGCATCCCAAATGCTGGGATTACAGGCTGAGCCACCGAGTCCGGCCAGATGTCAATAAAGCAAGACAGAATATATTATATGTAAGCTTCGCAGTAGCCACAAAGTCAAATCCTATATTAGAAGTAGTAGTAGAGACACAAAAGATAAAATTCAAGGAATCAAAACATACCACCAGAGAAAATTACTTAGCCACAAAGGAAACCAGCAAGAGAGGAAGAAAGAAACCAAATATATATAGAAAACAACCCAGAAAATATTTAGCAAATGGGTACTAGTAAGTCCTTACTTATCAATAATTACCTTGAATACAAATGGATTAAATTTACCAGTCACAGACATTAAATGGCTAAATGGGGGAAAATAACTAAGAACCAAACACATTCTTCCTGCAAGAAACTCATTCACCTGTAAAGACACACGTAGACTAAAAGTAAAGATGGAAAAAGATATTCCATGCAAATGGAAACCAAAAGAGCAACATAGCATATATAAAATAAAATAGACTTTGCATCAAAAACTGTAAAATGAGACAAATAAAATCATTATGTAATTATATAGGGGTCAGTTTTTCAGGATAATATTACAACAGTAAATATATATGCACCCAACATTGGAGTACCTAAACATACAAAGCAAAAATCAGTACTTCTGAAGGGAGATAGACTATAATGCAACAATATGAAGGGATTTCACTACCCGACTTTGAGCAATGGACAGAAAATCAAGACAGAAGATCAAGGCAGAAATATAGGACTTAAACTACACTTTATACTAAATGGGCCTAACAGACATACAGAACATTCCATTCAACAGCAGCAGAATTTGCATTCTGTTTAGGTACACATGGAGGACATGAAAGTCACAAAACAAATCTTAACAACTTTAAAAAAATATTGAAATCATATCAAACTTTTTTTAAACTAAAATAGCATGACATCAGATGTCAATAAAGGAAGACATTTCCAAAAATACAAACATGGAAATTAAATAACATGCTTCAGAATAACCAATAGTTCTAAAATTAGAAGGGAAATTTAAAAACATACCAAGACAAACAAAAATGGACACACAAAATATCAAGACATATGGGATGCTGCCAAAGCAGTTCCAAGAGAGAAGTTCATTGTAACAATTGCCCACACCAGAAAATAAACAAATATTTCAATAAACAACCTAACTTAAAAAACTATACTACGCCTGTAATTCCGGCTACTCGGAAGGCTGAGGCGGAAGGATCGCCGGAGCCCAGCAGATCGAGGCTGCGGTGGCCGGGAGCGGCCACTGCGCTCCAGTTTGGGCGACAGAGTGAGACTCCAACTCAAAACAAAACAAAACAAAACAAAACAAAAAAACTATACTACATATAAGGAAACTAAAAAACAGACAAACTAACTTCAAAATTAGCAAATCAAAGGAAATAATAAAGATCAAAGCAAAAATAAATCACAGAGACAAAAAAAGTAATAGAAACAATCAGCAAAAATGTTGGTTTTTTGAAAAGATAAACAAATTTGACAAATCTTTAACTAGCCTAAGAAAAAACATGAAGATTTAAATAAATAAAATCAAAAATGAAAGATGAAACATTACAGTTGATTCCACAGAAATCAAAAGATCATAAGAGACTACTATAAGCAACTATATGCTAGCAAATTGTAAAACTTTGAAAAATGGATAAATACTAAGCCAACATGCAACCTACCAAGACTGAATCACAAAGAAATAAAAAAATCTGTTGACAATGAGTAAGAAAATTGAAATACGAATCAAGTCACGTGAAAGAAAAGCCAAGGACTTGATAGCTTTTCCTTTGAATTCTACCAAGAAAAGTTAGTAATGAAAATTTAGTCATGATGCAAACTAGTGCAACCTCTTTGGAAGAAAATGTGGTGATTTCTGAAAGAACAGGAAATTGACCTTCCATATAACCCAGCAGTTACCCTATTGGGAATATACCTGGAGGAATTCTAATCATTCTACAAAAAAGATATCTGCAAACATTTGTTTGTTGCATCTCTATTCACAATAGCAAAAACGTGGAACCAACCATGCTGCCCATTGAAGCTGGACTGGATTTTTAGAATGTGGTACATATACACAATGGAATATTATGCAGTCATAAAGAAGGACAAACATACGGACTTTGCAGCAACTTGGATGGATTTGGAGTCGATCATACTCAGTGATCTATCACAGAAACAAAGAATAGAGTACCATATGTTCTCACTCATAAGTGGACCTTGAACAATTATAATACTATACGAAAGGGATTGGCAGTAGTGGAAAACTATTAGGGGAGGGGAGTGGGATTGGCTGTTGAGGAAAATTGCTAGGGAAGGGGGAGGCACACCTCATCAGCAAGGGTACCTGCATAATCAATGTTTGTATACCTAATCCTGAAATGTACCCCACATCTTAATAATAATAATAATAATAAAAGAAAAGTTAGTCATTAACTAATACCAATCCATCTCAAAATCTTCCAAAGAACTGAAGAGAATAGTTCCAAACCCATTTTACAAGGCCGGCATTACCCTCACTCCAAAGCCAGATAAGAACACTACACGAAAATAAAATTGCAAGTCAATATCCCTGATGAATATAAATGCAAAAATATTCAACAAAACACTAGCAAACTGAATTCAATATGACATTAATAGGTTTATTTACTATGATCAAATAGAATGAAAGACAAAAACATATATGATTATCTCAAGAGATAAAAAAAGCATTTGACAAAATTAAACATCTTTTGTGATAAAAGTCTCAATAAATCAAATTTAGAAGGAATATTTTGCAACACAATAGAGGCCATACACAGCAAACCCATAGTTAACATCATACTTAACAGTGAAAATATAAGAGCCACCAGGTTCCGTGGCTCAGCCTATAATCCCGCGCCTTTGGGAGGCTGAGGTGAGTGGATTGCCTGAACCCGCGGGTTCGAGACCCACCTGGGCAGCGAGACCCCATCTCTACAATAAAATTTTAAAAAATCAGCCAGGTGTGGTAGCGCATGCCTGTAATTCCGGCTACTGGGAAGGCTGAGGCGGAAGGATCGCCGGAGCCCAGCAGGTGAGGCTTCGGTGGCCGGGAGCGGCCACTGCACTCCAGTCTGGGCGACCAAGTGAGACTCCAACGCAAAAAAAAAAAAAAGAAAGAAAATATAGGAGCCTTTGCTCTAAGATAAAAAAAAAAGACAAAGATATCCAATTTCACTACTTCTATCCAACATAACACTGGAAGTCTTAGCCAGTGCAATTAGTCAAGAGAAATAAATAAAAGGATTTAAAATTGAAAAGAAAGACGTGAACTTGTCTCTGTTTGCCGATGACATTATCATATATATATATATATATATATAAACCTTTAATATTTCACCAAAAACTGTTAAAACTAATAAATTAAGAAAAGTTACAGTATACAAAATCAGCATATAAAAATGTATATTTATTAAAAACAGTCTATCTAAAAAGAAAACAATTCCAGTTACAATAAAACACAAATAAAAATGCTTAAGAATATACTTATCCAAGGAAGTGAAAGACCTGTACACTAAAAACACTAATACATTGACAAAAGAAATTGAAGGTACAATAAATAGAAAGATATTCCACATCCATTAATGTCTGTCCTACTCAACATGACTTACAGATTCATTGCCATTTCTAGCAATAGCCCAATGCCAGTTTTCACAGAAATGGAAAAAACAATCCTAAAATTCAGAAGGATACACAAAAAAATTCTGAATAGATAATCTTCAGCTGAAAGAACAAAGCTGAAGGCATCAGTTTATCTTACAACAAAATATTAAAAAGCTATAGTAATAGCAAAAGGACAGTATTGGCATAAAATACATAGACAAGTGAAATGGAATGGAGAACTCTGAAATAAATCCATACATTTATGGTCAATTGATTTTTGACAAAAAATTGATTGTTGACAAAGTGCAGAATGGGGAAAATAAAGTCTTTTCTATAAGCAGTGCTGGGAAAACTGGATATCCACATGCAGAATGAAATTAGACCTTTTTCTCGTAATATATACAAACGTCGCCAGGCTCAGTGGCTCAACCTGTAATCCCAGCTCTTTGGGAGGCTGAGGTGAGTGAATTGCCTGAGCCCACAGGTTCGAGACTCGCCTGGGCAACTTAGTGAGCCCTCATCTCTACAATAAATCAAAAGTTAGCCGGGCATGGTAGTGCACGCTTGTAGTTCCAGCTACTTGGAAGGCTGAGGCGGAAGGATTGCAGAAGCCCAGAAGGTCGAGGCTGCAGTGGCCGGGAGTAGCCACTGCACTCCAGTGTGGGTGACAGAGTAAGACTCCAACTGAAAAAAAAAAAAAATAAATAATATATATATATACAAAAATTGAAAGTGGACTAAATATTTAAACATAAGACCTGAAACTTAAAACTATAGAAAATATGGCGAGAATGTTACATGACATTGATTTGGACAATGATTCTTGGATATGATCCCAATAAAACAGGCAAAGAAAGTGAAAATAGACAAATGGCATTGTATCAAATTAAAAATTTTCAATACAACAAAGAAAACAATAAACAGATTGAGGTCACAAACTATGAAGCGCAAGAAAATATTTGCAAATCATACATCTGATAAGGGATTAGTGTCCAAAATATTCAAGGGACTCAGACAACTCAATAGCAAGAAAAAAATAACAAATTGACCTTCCATATGGCCAAACAATTCCTCTTCTGGGAATATACCTGGAAGAACTCAAATCATTCTACAAAAAGAAAAAAAAAATACTTGTCACTATTGCCTTACTAGACTCTGGTGTGGCCATGTGGTCTTTTCAGCTATAGTCGTTGCCATGTTTCCTGGCTTTGGCTCTCTTCCTTACCTTGGGGAAGTGAATCTCCCCCCCCAATTTACTTTCTAAATAAGCTATATTTTCTAATTTAAAAAAACCTGTGCATGCATGTTTATTGCAGAACTATTCATAATAGCTAAAACATGGAACCAATCACGCTACACATCAAAACTGGACTGGATAAAAAAATGTGGTACAAGCCGGGCTCGGTGGCTCAGCCTGTAATCCCGCACCTTTGGGAGGCTGAGGTGAGTGGATTGCCTGAGCCCACGGATTCGAGACCTGCCTGGGTAGTGAGACCTCATCTCTACAATAAATCAAAAACTCAGCCGGGAATGGTAGCGCATGCCTGTAATTCCGGCTACTCAGAAGGCTGAGTCGGAAGGATCGCCGGAGCCCAGCAGGTCGAGGCTGCGGTGGCTGGGAGCGGCCACTGCACTCCAGTCTGGGCGACAGAGTGAGACACCAACTCAAAAAAAAAAAAAAAAGGAGTACATATACATGATGGAATATTACACAGTCATAAAGAATGACTAAATTGTGGACTTTGCAGCAACCTGAATGGATTTGGAGTCTGTCATATTCAGTGACCTATCACAGAAACAAAGAACTGAGTACCACATGTTCTCACTCATAAATGGACGCTGAGCACCTATCGTAATACTACAAGAAAGGTATTGGCAGTAGTGGGATACTGCCAGGGGAGGGGGGAGCACATAGCATCAATAAGGGTGCCTGACCCTAATCCAGGTGAAGTGAGGTCCAATGATAAGCCCAAAACTTCACTAGTACCTAAACCACTTATATATGCAATCTTGACTTGTACACCACAATTTAAGATAAAAAAAATACAAATTTGATCAAGGGACCTATATATACATTTCTCAAAAGAGGAAATACAAATGGCCAACAGACGTATGAAACAATGCTGAGCATCACTAATCATCAGAGAAATGCAAATTAAACCACGATGTGGTTGGCTAGTATTAAAAAGACAATAAATAACAAATGAAGGGATGGAGAAAAGAGAATCCTTTTATACCATTGATGGGAATGTAGATTGGAAGTTCCTAAAGGTATTAAAATAGAACAACTGTAACCCAGAAATCTCACTACTGAGTATACATATCTAAAAAAATTAAATTTGTATGTCAAAGAGATAATCTGTACTCCCATGTTATTGCACCATTATTCATAATAGCTAAGTTATGGAATCAACCTAAGTGTACACTAACAGATTTTATATATATATATATATATATATATATATATATATATATATATATAGTCGATGTATATATAAAATGTAACATATATATTCTATTATATATAGATATATTATTTAGCCTAATAAAAGAAGGAAATTCTATCAACTGTGACAACATGGGTGAACCTAGAAAACATTATGTTAAGTGAAATGAACTAGGCACAGAAAGACAAATACTGCATGATTTCTCTTATATGTGAAATCTTAAAAAGTTGAACCCTAGCCGGGCTCGGTGGCTCAGCCTGTAATCCCGCGCCTTTGGGAGGCTGAGGTGAGTGGATTGCCTGAGCCCGCGGGTTCGAGACCCGCCTGGGCAGCGAGACCTCATCTCTACAATAAATCAAAAAATCAGCTGGGCGTGGTAGCGCATGCCTGTAATTCCGGCTACTCAGAAGGCTGAGGCGGAAGGATCACCGGAGTCCAGCAGGTCGAGGCTGCGGTGGCCGGGAGCGGCCACTGCACTCCAGTTTGGGCGACAGAGTGAGACTCCAACTCAAAAAAAAAAAAGTTGAACCCATAAATGCAGAGTAGAATGGTGGTTAACAGTGGCTGGAATGGGAGTAGTAGGAAATGTTGGTCAAAGACTATAAAATTTAAGTTAGATATGAGGAGTAAGGTCAAGAGATCTATTGTACAACATTATGACTCTAGTTAATAACAATGTATTGTACTGAAAATCGCTGAGAGTATATTTTATGTGTTCTCATGACAAAAAAAAATGGTATGTGGAATAATGCCTATGTTCATTAGTGCGATTTAGCTATGCCAAAATATATACATATTTCAAAGCAACATGTTTTTTCCAACAAATTTATACAATTATTTTTGTCAATTAAAAGGAAGCAAAAGGAAGGAAAGAAGGAAGGGAGGGAGGGAGGGAGGGATTCTCCATACCCTCAACTCACTGCCTGATATGCTGGTGTGATGATTTCCTCCTTTTGCTATTCCTGATAGATTCTGGGTAGTTCTCAGAGGCTTCTGCATCTTTTGATTTTAGCAGCAGCTGTTCCTGCTGATTTGATTGAGGTGCATGATAGTGCTTCACTACAAGAAGCTTGAAGAAGATTGGATTTAGACTGTAAATTAAAATGACTTGCAAATTTTCTTTTTGCTTTCTTTGGATTTCAAAAGAGGTTTTTTTTTGTTTTGTTTTGTTTTTGCCTTCAGTAAGGATAAAGCTGATTAGAAAGTAAGAAGACAGGTGACTCAGCCTGTAATCCCACGCTTTGGGAGGCCGAGGTGAGTGAATTGCCTGAGCCCTCGGGTTCGAGACCCGCCTGGGCAACTTGGCGAGATCTCATCTCTACAATAAATAAAAAAATCAGCTGGGCTTGGTAGCACATGCCTGTAGTTCCAGCTACTTGGAAGGCTGAGGCTGAAGGATTGCCAGAGCCCAGCAGGTCGAAGCTGCAGTGGCCGGGAGCATGCCACTGCACTCCACTCTGGGCGACCGAGTGAGACTCCAACTCAAAAAAAAAAAAAAAAAGGGTAAGAAGACAATAGGTGATGCTTCAAGAGCTTTTTTCGAACTACACCCTTCTGCATCTGTAGTTGCCTATAACTCTTAATGTAGACCATCCTCTCCTTTTTGAAATTTTATTATCTTGGTTTTCATGACACTGCACTGTCCAGCTCTTTCACCACCACTTTCTTTCTCTTTTTCTATCTTCTTTGCTGGATCTCTTTCATTATCTTATTTCCCAAATATGTGTGCCTTGGCTTAATCTTTGGTTATCTGCTTTTCTCTGTGTATGCATTCTCTCACATTGCTTTAAATGCTGCGAAAATATGCATGACTCTTAAATCTTTCTCCAGGTCCTAATACAAGGGTGACCCAAAAGAAACCAGAATTATCTTTTTTTTTTAGAACGGGCCTACTGTAGTACATTTGGAATTTGTTCCTCCAGATCAAATGGTCAACCAGAGTTTTTTCTGGAAGTTTTGAGAAGGTGGAAGAAAAGTCCTGAGTTGTAACAAACAGGCGACTAGTTTTTCCACCATGACAATGCACCTGCCCATACCACCCCAAATGTTCAGTAGTTCAGTTTTTGACCAAAAATGTCATGATCCCTAAGCCCCACCCTCCTTACTCACTGGTTCTTACCCTGAGCGACTTCTTTTTGTTTCCTCAGATGAAAAAAGTCCTCAAAGGGAAGTGCTCTGCCAGTATGGAGGAGGTGTAACAAAAAACGACAGAAGCATCAAAAGGCATTAAAGTGCATGAGTTTAAAAACTGTTTTGAGCAATGGAAAAAGTGTCTCGACAGGTGTATTGCATCAAATAGAGAGTACTCTGAAAGTGACTGAAGTTTAAACATGCACGAATAAATACACAATTTTTTATAAATAAATTCTGGGGTTTTTGGGGCGTACGCCTCATATGTCTCCAAGTTCATTTCATCTTTAATCCCTTGCTGGATATTCCTATGTGGTTGTTTCACATAAACTCAAAACATCTTTTTTTTGATTTGGAGTCTCACTCCGTCGCCCAGACTGGAGTGCAGTGGCCACTCCTGGCCAACGCAGTCTCGACCTGCTGGGCTCCGGCGATCCTTCCACCTCAGCCTTCCAAGTAGCTGGAACTACAGGCGCGTGCTACCACACCCGGCTCATTTGGATTTATTGTAGAGATGAGATCTCACCAAGTTGCCCAGGCGGGTCTCGAACACACGGGCTCAGGCAATCCACTCACCTCAGCCTCCCAAAGGCGCGGGATTGCAGGCTGAGCCCCCGAGCCCGGCTTCAAAACATCTTGAAATCAGTTCACTACTTTACTACTTCTTCTGCAAAATAACTTATTTTCTGACTTAACTTTTCTGTTAGCAGACCATTTTCCCAGCTGTGAAACTTAAACTTCTGTCAGCTTTTTATACCCAGTCAGCCACAAAGTTCTATCTGTTCTTCCTTCCCAATTACTTTCACATTAAACCTGCCTTTTAGCACCCACTGCCACCCCTGTAATTATGGTCCTTACTATTTTACACCCAGCGTACTGTGCAGTGTCTTATTTAACACCTAGTTTACTGTGCTGGTGCCTCCGTCTCATGTATTTCTTTCCACTAAACCACTTGAACAAAAGACCAAGCTTATCTTAATATGCCATTCTTATTGTGTCACTAAGTATCTAATACCATTTGTATTTACACTGAAGTCCAAATTCATAATTTTGACATTTAGTCTTTCTAATAATATGTCCCCAATAGTCTTGTCCAAATGTATCTTCCGTAATTTCTTAGAAGAGTTTAGCTCTGTTTTTCCATCTTCAAATTTCTATGCTTTTTTTTTTTAGTTGGACTCTCACTCCGTCGCCCAGACTGGAGTGCAGTGGCCGCTCCCGGCCACCGCAGCCTCGACCTGCTGGGCTCTGGCGATCCTTCCACCTCAGCCTTCTAAGTAGCTGGAACTACAGGCACGTACTACCACACCTGGCTAATTTTTTGATTTATTGTAGAGATGAGGTCTCGCCAAGTTGCCCATGCAGGTCTCGAACCCGTGGGCGCAGGCAATCCACTCACCTCCGCCTCCCAAGGCATGGGATTACAGGCTGAGCCACCGAGCCCGGCTTTATACTGTTTTTGTGCTTTAATTCTATATTGCTAAATTCCCGCAAGGACTTATTATTGTATCAGACAAAGTTTATTTTGATTTACTCATATGTTTACCACTTTCTTTTTTTTTAATTTTTATTTTAAAGATGTGGGGAACAATTCAGAATTAGGTATATAAATGGTCATTGTACAGGTAAAATTTGGGCCTCACTTAGGTCCCCACTTCACCTGGTTTGAGATCGGGTACTCTTATTGATGAAGTGTGCTCCCCGCCTCGGCAGTTTTCCACTACTGCCAATCCTTTTATTTTATTTTATTTTATTTTTTTTTTTGAGTTGGAGTCTCACTCGGTCGCCCAGACTGGAGTGCAGTGGCCGCTCCCGGCCACCGCAGCCTCGACCTGCTGGACTCCGGCGATCCTTCCACCTCAGCCTTCCAAGTAGCCGGAATTACAGGCGAGCGCTACCACACCCGGCGGATTTTTTTTTTTGATTTATTGTAGAGATGAGGTATCGCTGCCCAGGCGGGTCTCGAACCCGCGGGCTCAGGCAATCCACTCACCTCAGCCTCCCAAAGGCGCGGGATTACAGGCTGAGCCACCGAGCCCGGCTGCCAATCCTTTTCTTACAGTAGACTCTAAGTCCATGCAAGTTGCTGAAAAGTTCATGTTTACTACTTTTTTTGCTCTTTCTTTTTTCTGAAATATAACCTTTAGAATAGTTTTAGTTTTAGTTCAGATCTGTTAATGGACAACTTAATTTTTGTTTGTTTGAAAAAAATCTTTAAATTATCTTTATATTTAAGTGATATTTTTGCTAACTGCAGACTTCTAGGTTAGCAATTATCTTTAAGCTAATTGAAGTTATTGCATTGTTTTCCAGTTTCTTTTGTTGCTTTTGAGATATCAGTTGTTGCCAGGCTCGGTGGCTCAGCCTGTAATCCCAACACTTTGGGAAGCTGAGGTGAGTGGATTGCCTGGGCCCGGGGGTTCAAGACCCACCTGGGCAACTTGGGGAGACCTCATCTCTACAATAAATCAAAAAATTAGCTGGGCGTGGTAGTGCGCGCCTGTAGTTCTGGCTACATGGAAGGCTGAGGTGGAAGGATCGCCGGAGCCCAGCAGGTCGAGGCTGCAGTGGCCAGGAGCGTGCCACTGCACTCCAGTCTGGGCGACAGAGTGAGACTCTAACTCAAAAAAAAAAAAAAAAAAGAAAGAGATATCAGTTGTCGATCTCTGCTCCTTTGATGGTAATCTGTCGTTTTAAATTCAGGCTACTTTCGAGATTCTCTCTCTCTCTCTCTCCCTCTCTCTCTCTCTCTCTCTCTCACCGCGCGCGCGCACACACACACACTTCTCCCACAATTTCACTGTGATAGCTCCAGGTATGGCTTTCTTTATATTTATCTTGTTTTATATTTTTGGAACTATAAGATTTGTCTATTGGGTTTTATCATTAGTTTGGGAAAATTTCCAACCATTATCTCCTCAAACATTAACTCTTTCCCCTTTTTCTTTTCTCTTCTTTTGTGTTCCAATTAAACATGTCAAACTTCTCTTTCCTCTCTTTCTCTTACCCTGTCTTCTGTTTATTCCATCATTTTGCTTTATATGCTATATTCTGAATAGTTTGCTTTGACAATTTTAAGTTCATCAACCTCTCCTCTTGTATGTCTACTTTGCTATTATTCTTGCCAAAAAACTTCTAATTTTGATATGTAATTTTTTGGTTCTGGAGTTGTAGTTGGTTCTTTTTTATACCTGCTATGTCACTTTTTATGGTTTAATGCTCCAGACAATAGTCATGTTTGTATTTTTTAATTTAAGCATAGTTAGCAGATATTTTACAGTCCATGGCTGATAAGTTAAAAAATTAATGTCATATAGCTCTATTTCTGCTATTTTTCTGCTGGCTTATTCAAATGATATATTGTTTCTGTGAGTACCTGGTTGTCTTTCACTTTAGGTTAACAATTACATCCCAGCCGGGCTCGATGGCTCAGCCTATAATGCTGCACCTTGGGAGGCTGAGGTGAGTGGATTGCCTGAGCCCGCGGGTTCGAAACCTGCCTGGGCAGCGAGACCTCATCTCTACAATAAATCAAAAAATCAGCCGGGCGTGGTAGCCCGCCTGTAGTTCCAGCTACTTGGAAGGCTGAGGCGGAAGGATTGCCGGAGTCCAGCAGGTCGAGGCTGTGGTAGCTGGGAGCTGCCACTGCACTCCAATCTGGGCGACAGAGTGAGACTCCAACTCAAAAACCAAAAAATTACATAGCAATACTTAATAAGAATAATTCAAGATTGAGGAAGAAGGTAGTCTCACCCAGAGAATATTTTTGTTTGCTTCTGCTGGGCACCAGGCTGCATGAACAATTTGGAACCACATTAACCTAAGTTCATGTCATGAGATTCCCTGGACCACTCATAAACTGGGTTGCAAGTCCAGCTCTGACTTACCCTGAGGACGTAGCTCTTTGGAGTAAAGTTTATTGACAAAGGGGGTTTATCAGAACTTCCATCCTGATAGGGTACTGGTCTTTGACATCTGTCCTTCTCACCTCATGACATTGCAAAATCCACTACTCAGTTTCACAGCTATTTCTTTATGACTGTCAAAAGACATCAGGCAAAATCAGCTTTCAGTACTAGGCTTATCTCTCTGGGATATTTCTTTCTCCTTGATTTTGAAAAATAATTACTACTTAGCATTTTGATACTTTTAAGAGGATTTAAAAAATATTTCTCAACTGAGAGTCATCAGTAAGAATTAAGAATCAGTAAGAATCAGTAAGTGCAGCCACTGCACTCCACTCTGGGCGGCAGAGTGAGACTCCAACTCAAAAAATAAAAACAAAAAAATAAATAAAAACCCTCGAACCTCTAGGCATAGATGGAACATACCTCAAAATAGTAAGAGCCATCTATGAGAAGCCCACTGCCAGTATACTCCTAAACAGACAAAAAATTGGAGCCATTTCCCCTGAAAACTGGAATAAGACAGGAATGCCCACTCTCACCTCTCCTGTTCAACATAGTTTTGGAAGTCCTAGCTAGAGCAATCAGAGAAGAGAAGGCAATCAGGGATATCCAAATAGGAAAAGAGGAAGTCAAGTTATCTCTCTTTGCAGATGACATGATTGTATACCTTGAAATCCCAAGAGAACCTGCCAAAAACCTCTTTGCATTGATAAAGGACTTTGGCAAAGTCTCAGGGTATAAAATGAATATACAAAAGACAATTTCTATACAGCAATAATAAACAAACAGAAACCCAAATAAAAGCACAATTCCATTCACAATAGCCACAAAAATAATTGAAATACCTTGGCATCTTCCTAACCAGAGAAGTGAAAGACCTTTACAATGAAAACTACAAAGCACTGCTCAAAGCAATCAAAGATGACACAAACAAGTAGAAAAATATTCCATGTTCATGGATTGGAAGAATCAGCATTTTTAAGATGTCCATTTTACCTAAGACAATCTACAGATTTAAACAATACCCATCAAATTGCCAGCAACATTTTCTCAGACCTAGAAAAAACAAGACAGGAATTCATATGGAAAAATACGCAACCAAGAATAGCGAAAACAATCCTTAACAAAACAACAACAACAAACAAAGTAGGAAGCGTCACACTCCCAGACTTTAAACTTTATTATAAAGCTACAATAATCAAAACAGCCTGGCATACAGACCAATGTAATAGAATTGAGATTCCAGAAGCAAAACCTCAATTTCTCAACCAACTCATTGTCAACAAAACTTCCATCACCCACTCCTGGGGAGAGGAAAATCCATTCAGTAAATGGTGCTGGGAAAATTGGCTGACCACATTCAGAAGATTGAGACAGGACCCCTCCCTATTCTCATACACAAAAATTAACTCTAAATGCATCACAGACCTAAATGTAAAACCTCAAATTGTAAGAATCTTAGAAAATGCGGGAGACACTCTTATGGATGTTGCAACTTCTCAAAAGAAGACATACGAGCAGCCAACAGATACATGAAAAAATGTTCAGTCTCACTAGTCATCAAGGAGATGCAAATTAAAACTACACTGAGATAGCACCTAACTCCAGTCAGAATGGCCATCATCAATAACACAAAAAATAACAGATGCTGGAAAGGATGTGGCGAAAAGGAAACACTTCTGCACTCTTGGTGGGAGTGTAAACTAGTACAGCCTCTGTGGAAACCAGTGTGGAGATTCCTAAAAGTGCTAAAAATCGACCTTCCATATGACCCCACAATCCCCCTACTGGGAATATACCCAGATGAACTCAAATCACTCTGTAAAAAAGATACCTGCGTACGTATGTTTATCTCAGCATTGTTCACAGTAGCAAGATCATGGAACCAACCATACTGTCCATCAAAAGAGGACTGGATTAAAAAAATGTGGTACATATACACAATGAAATATTATGCAGCCATAAAGAAGAACAAAATCATGAACTTCGCAGCAACCTGCATGGAATTAGAGTTTATAATACTGAGTGATCTCTCCTACAGAAACAAAGAGCTGAGTATCACATGTTCTCACTCATAAGTGTACCTTGAACAACTACTCTAATACTATAAGAAAAGTATTGACAGTAGTGGGAAAATGTGGGGGATGGAGTAAGGTGGGGTGAACAGGTGGGATTGACAGTAGTTGATATCTGCCTGGGGAAGGGGAGGCACACCTCATCAACAAGGGTACCTGCACAATGAATATTTGTATACCTAACCCTGAATTGTACCCTACAATTTAAAATAAAAATTAAAAGAGGAATAAAATAAAATGCCGTTTTTATTTCAGAAAAGTTAACATAAAATATGCAAAATAGAATTGATGAAATACAGTTTGATGTAAATTGCATTTTTAAAAATATAAATGCCTAGATTGTAAAAGGCCTGCATCTTAGACTTTTCTGTAATCCCTTGCAATATATGTCATGTGCTAGGTTCTTAACACACACACGCATATACATATTACGTATACATAAAACTTGGATGATTGGTTCTTCCTGTGTTTAGTTTGAAAAGTTTAAAAGGGATTCCTCTATAACTCATTCTACAAAGGCAGCATCATTCTGATACCAAAAAATCGCAAAGACACAACAAAAAAGAAAACTACAGGTCAATATTTCTGATGAACATAGATGCAAAAATCCTAAACAAATTACTAGTAGACCACATCCAGCAGCACATTAAAAAAAAGTCATTCATCATAATTAGTGAGCTTTATTCCTGGGATACAAGACTTGTTCATCTTATGTAAATCAATAAACATAATCCACCACATATGCAGAAGTAAAAACAAGAACTGCATATCTCAAAAGATACAGAAAAACCATTTGATAAAATCCAACATTCCTTCATGATAAAATCCCTCAACTATTTAGGCATTGAAGGACCATTTTCAAAATAATAAGAGCCATCTACAACAAGCTCACAGCTGACATCATACTTAATGGACAAAAGTTGGAAGCATTTCTCCTAATAACTGGAAAAAGACAAGGAATTTTACTCTCACCACTCTTATTCAACATTGTATTGAAAGTCCTAGCCAGAGAAATCAAGCAAGAGAAAGAAACAAAAGGTATCCAGGTAGAACAAGAAGTTAAAATATTTCTCTTCACAGATGATATGATTATATATCTAGAAAACCCTATAAGCCGGGCTCGGTGGCTCAGCCTGTAATCCTATGCCTTTGGGGAGCTGAGGTGACAGTAGTTGATTGCCTGAGCCTGCGGGTTCGAGACCCACCTGGGCAGCGAGACCTCATCTCTACAATAAATCAAAACAAAACAAAAAAAATCAGCCGAGCGTGGTAGCACATGCCTGTAATTCCAGCTACTTGGAAGGCTGAGGCGGAAGGATCGCCGGAGCCCAGCAGGTCGAGGCTGCGGTGGCCGGGAGAGGCCACTGCACTCCAGTATGGGCGACAGAGTGAGACTCCAACTCAAAAATAAACAAAACCCTATAAATCCACCAAAGAACTGCTAGCACTCATAAATGACTTCAATAAAGTTTAAGGATACAAAATGAATGCTCAAAAATTAATTTCATTTATATACACCAACAATGTTCAAGTTGAGACTAAAATCAAGAACACAATCCAATTTATAACAGCCACAAAAAATAAAATACATCAGGATACATTTAACCATGGAATTGAAAATCTCTACAACAATAACAACAAAACACTGCTGAAAACAATCAAAGATGTCATAAACAAATGGAAAAACATCCCATGCTTATCAATTAGAAAAAAATCAATATTGCTAAAATGTCCATACTGCCCAAAGCAATCTGTGGAGTCAATGCAATCCCTATCAAATTACTGGCATAATTTTTCACAGATTTAAAAAAAAAAAGCCATACTTAAATTCATATGGAAGTAAAAAAAGATCCTGAATACCAAAGCAATCCTAAGCAAAAACAAAAAAACAAAAACAAATAAAAAGCTGGAGGTATCACATTGACAAACTTAAAACATTATTACAAGGTCACAGTAACCAAAACATTATGGTACTGGTACAAAAATAGACACATAGTCCAATGGAACAGAATACAGAACTCAGAAATACAATCACTGTCTTACAACCATCTCAGACAAACACTGGCAAAAGGACATCCTTTTTAACAAATGGTGCTGAGAAAACTGGCTAGCCACATGCAGAATAATGAAGCTGGACCTCTTTCTCTCACCATGTACAAACACTAACTCAAGATGGATTAATGACTTAAATGGAAGACCTCAAACTATAAAAACTCCTGAAGAAAACTTAGGAAGCACTCTTTTGGACATTGGCCAAGAAAATGAATTCATGACTAAAACCTCAAAAGCAAATGTAGCAAAAACCAAAATTGATAAGTGGGACCTAGTCAAACTAAAGAACTTCACAGAAAAACACACCATCAACATAGTAAATAAAGAACCTAGAGAATAAGGCAAAATATTTGCAAATGATGTATCCAACAGATGGCTAATATTTAGAATCTATAAGGAACTCAAATGAATTGACAGGGGAAAATCAAATAATCATATTAAAAAGTGGGCAAAGGACATGAATAGACACTTCTCAAAGGAAGACATACAAGAAGCCAACAAGTATATAGAAAGTGCTCAACATCAGTAATTATCAGAGAAATGCAAATCAAAACCACAATGACATACCATCATACACCAGTCAGAATGACTATTATTAATATTAAACAGTCAAAAAGCAACAGATCTTGCTGATGTTGCAGAGATAATGGAATGCTCACACACTTCCGGTGACAGTGCAAGCTAGCTCAACCCCTATGGAAAGCGGTTTGGAGATGTTTCAAAAAGTTAAAAATAGATTTATCATTTGATGCAGAAATCCCACTACTGAATATATAGCAAAGCAGCATAAATTATTCTACCTAAAAGACATCTACACTTGTATGTTTATTGAAGCACTATTCACGATAGCAGAAACATGAAACAAACCTAGGTGTTCATCAACTGTGAACTGGACAAAGAACATATGGTACATATACACCATGGGATAGTATGCATCCATTAAAAAAGAACAAAATCATGCTATTTGCTGTGCCATGAATGTAGCTGGAGAAGATCATTCTAAACAAATTATAACAGAAACAGAAAACTGAATACTGCATGTTCTCACTTACAAGTGGGAGCTGAACACTGAATACACATCAGCATAAGTTGAAAAATCACCTTTTGGGTACCATGTCCACCACCTGGGTGACAGGTTCAATAGAAGCTCAAACCTCACCATCATGCAATATACCTATGTAACAAACCTGCACACGTGCCCCATGAATCTAAAATAAAGTAATGTGAAAAAAAATAGACATGCAAATTGCTATACAACCCAGCAATTGCATTCTTGGACATTTATCCCAGAGAAATAAAAACTTATGTTTACACAAAATCAGTACACAAATGTTTGTAGAAGGTTTATTTGTAATAGCAAAAAACTAGACACAACCTAGATATAGCTTCAATGAGTAGACAGTTAAACAAGTTGTGATCCATCCACACCATAGCATACTTTTCAGCAACAGAACAGAATTAGCTATTGGTATCTGTGATCACTTGGTTGAATTTCCATATAATTATGTTGAATGAAAAAACTGCTATCCCAAAACGTTACATACTATGAGTCCATTTACATTATTGAAATGACAATAATGTTGAAATGAAAAACAGATTAGAGTTTTCCAAAAGGTAAAGGAAAGTAGACAGGCAGAAGAAATGTGACTGTGGTTGAAAAAGAGCAACATGATGTATCCTTGTGGTTATGGAACTGTTTTGTATCTGTACTGTATTGATATAAATATCCTGGTAGTAATATTGTACTATAGTTTTGGAAGATATTGCCATTTAGGTAAATTTGGAAAAAGGTGCAGGCATAACTCAGGGATATTGTGTGTTTGATTTCCAGACTACCACAATAAAATGAATATTGCAAGTCACACACAACTTTGGTTTCTCCGTGCATATAAAAATATGTTTATACAATATTTTAATAGTTCATTAAGTGTGCAATAGCATTGTGTCTAAAAAATATACATACCTTTATAAAAAATAAACCACGATATTCCTGCCTCAGTCTCCTGAGTAGCTGGAACTACAAACCACACCACTGCATCCAGCTATGATTTCTTAAAATAAGACAATGATGAAGTTTACTGCATCGATTAACTGTTCTTTTCACAAAATATTTCCCTGTAGTAAGTGATGCTGCTTGACAGCATGTTACCCACAGTAGAACCTCTTTCAAAAATAGAAATCAATCTTCATAAACCCTACTGCTACTTTATCAACTAAGTTTGTGTAATAGTCTCAATAATTCGTTGTCATTTCAACAATGTTCACATAATGTTCACCAGGCATAGATTACATTTCAAGAAACTCCTTTCTTGGTACATCCATAAGAGGAAACTCCTCATCTATTAAAATTTTTATCACGATATTGCAGCAATTTAGTCACATCTTCAGACTCCACTTCTACTTCTATTCTTTTGGCATTTTCACCACATCTGTATTCACTTCCTCCACTGAAGTCCTGAACTCCTCTCAAAGTCATCCATAAGGGTTGGAATCAACTTCTTCCAGACTTCTGTTAATGTTGATATTTTGACTTCCTCTCCTGAACCATGAATGTTCTTAATGGCATCAAGAATGGTAAATATTTTCCCAAAGGTTTTCCATTTACTTTGTCCAGATCCATTAAACTTATTACTATCTATGGCAGCTATAGCCTTATGAAATTTATTTCTTTAATAAGACTTGAAAGTCACAATTACTCCTTGATCCATGGACTGCAGAATGAATGCTGTGTTCGCAGGAGTGGAGAAAACATTAATCTGTTTGAATATCCTCATTAGAGCTTTTGAACCAGGGTGCTTCAGAGGGCGCAGGCGCCAGGTGCACCACGGACTGGGAAGCTAAGCTGGGTCCTCCCGGTGAGCGCTTGGATGGGAGACCTCCCGCCCAGGGAGTACCGCCCTCTGGCAGCTTCAACCTGGCTTAGCCGGGCTTGGTGGCTCAGCCTGTAATCCCGCGCCTTGGGAGGCTGAAGTGAGTGGATTGCCCGAGCCCGCGCATTCGAGACCCACCTGGGCAACTTGGTGAGACCTCATCTCTACAAAAAAAAAAATTAGCCGGGTGTGATAGCGCGGACCTGTAGTTCCAGCTGCTTGGAAGACTGAGGCGGAAGGATCACCGGATCCCAGCAGGTCGAGGCTGCGGTGGCCGGGAGCGGCCACTGCACTCCTGTCTGGGCGACAGAGTGAGACTCCAACTCCAACTCAAAAAAAAAAAAGAGCTTTTGGGTAACCAGGTGCATTGTCAATAAGCAGTCATATTTTGAAAAGAATTGGGTTTTTCTTTTGTATTTTAACGATGTGGGGTACAATTCAGGGTTAGGTATACAAATGTTCATTATGCAGATACCCTTGTTGATGAGGGGTGCCCCTCCCTCCCCTGGCAGTTTCCCTCAACTGCCAATCCCTTTCTTTCTTTCTTTCTTTTCTTTTCTTTTTCTTTTTTTTTTTTGAGTTGGAGTCTCACTCTGTCCCCCAGGCTGGAGTGCAGTGGCCGCTCCCGGCCACCGCAGCCTGGACCTGCTGGGCTCCAGCGATCCCTCCGCCTCAGCCTTCCAAGTAGTCGGAATTACAGGCATGGGCTATCACGCCCAGCTGATTTTTTGATTTATTGTAGAGATGAGGTCTGCTGCCCAGGCAGGTCTCAAACCTGCGGGCTCAGGCAATCCACTCACCTCAGCCTCCCAAAGGCGCGGGATTACAGGCTGAGCCACTGAGCCCGGCTGCCAATCCCTTTCCTATAGTATTATGATAATTGTTCAATGTCCACTTATGAGTGAGAACATATGGTACTCTGTTTCTGTGATAGATTACTGAGTATGACAGACTCTAAATCCATCCACGTTGCTGCAAAGTCCACATGCTTGTCCTTCTTTATGGCTGCATAATATTCCATTGTGTATATGTACCACATTTTTTTATCCAGTCCAGCTTCGATGGGCAGCATTGTTGATTCCATGTTTTTGCTATTGTGAGTAGAGCTGGTACACACATATGTGTGCAGGTATCTTTTTTGTAAAATGATTAGAGTTCCTCCTGGTATATTCCCAATAGGGAAATTGCTGGGTCTTATGGAAGGTCAATTTCTAGTTCTTTCAGAAATCACCATACTGTTTTCCATAGAACTTGCACTAGTTTGCATTCCCACCAACAGTGTAAAAGCATTCCCTTTTCTCCGCATCCTCGCCAGCATCTGCTGTTGCTTGTTTTATTAATGATGGCCATTCTTATTGGAGTTAGGTGGTTTCTCAATATGGTTTTGATTTGCATTTCTCTGACGATAAGTGAGGCTGAGCAATTTTTCATGTTTCTGTTGACTGATAACAGTCTTAAATAAGGATGTACTCACTTCCACTAATTGCCATTGGTCTTTCACTTTCTCTCTAAACCACCCAGCACAGATTGGTAACTGCTGGCTCTAAGAAGCAAGTGTTCATTTAAAAAGCTAAGACTTTTCTAACTACCAAAGTTATCCATTATGGAATGGGCTATGTTGTTATTTAATAAGTCATTTATCATTGAATAATTTTAAACTAAGGGATTTGTAGAATTGATTCTTATACTCAGCAGCCACTTGGCATAGATGAGCTCAAAAGTCCTGTCTTACTCTTGTGCAAAATCAACTTAGCAGTACTCCTCCCCCCATCTTAGTCTGTTCAGACTCCCATAACCATATATCATAAATTGGGAGTCTTAAACAGCACAAATTTATTTTAAAGGCTGAAAGTCTGAGATCAGTGTGCTACTTTGATTGGGTTCTGATAAGGGATCTTTTTCTGGCTTACAGACAGCATCCTAACTGTGTGCTCACGTGTCTTTTCCTTGATACATGCACATAGTAGAGAGAAAGACAGAGAGAGGGATATTTTCTTATTCTTTTTTTTTTTTTTTTTTGAGTTGGAGTCTCACTCTGTCACCCAGACTGGAGTGCAGTGGCCGCTCCCGGCCACCGCAGCCTCGACCTGCTGGACTCCGGCGATCCTTCCACCTCAGCCTTCCGAGTAGCCGGAATTACAGGCATGCGCTATCACGCCCAGCTGATTTTTTTGATTTATTGTAGAGATGAGGTCTTGCTGCCCAGGCGGGTCTCGAACCCACAGGCTCAGGCAATTCACTCACCTCAGCCTCCCAAAGGCGCAGGATTACAGGCTGAGCCACCGAACCGGCTTCTATTCTAATAAAGCCACCAATCCTATCAGATTAGGACCTCTTCCTTATTATCTCAGTTAATCTTAATTATCTTCTAAAAGCCTTGTCTACAAATACAATCACACTAGGGGTTAGTACATCAATATCTGAATTTTGTGGGGGACACAGTTCAGTCCCAAGCATTCTCCCTGTCCTTGTTCAAGCTTTTTATGCACAATAGTGGTTCATAAGTTTAGCGAGCACGTTACTTGGATAATCGAAGTCATCTTTGCAATTCTCAAAGTGATTTGGCATAGTGCTTTTCATATAATAGATTCGTACTATATGTTTTGAATGAATAAATAAATGAATGAAACACACAGATGGAATATAATGTTTTAGCTCTAACAGACAAACACTACCTTCTTCTTTCAAAGTTTTACCACTCACTACAGTGCTCCAATTCTTTAGCATGATGTAGCCACCGTCCCCATTTCCTGCTTTATCTTCCACTCCTTCTTCCCCTCTCAACTATAACCTAACCACACCAAATTTTTGCTCTCCTCCAATCATTGGGCTACTTCATAACCACACTTCTGCCTGTGCACAAGTCCCTTTTCCTGAAACGGCCTTTCTTGTCTTTTTTCACCAGGCAAAATTGTTAAGACACAATTAACATGTCACAATCTTTATGAAGACTTTTTTGATTCCTGAAGAAAAAAGTAGGGCAACCCCTTTGGGTCCCCTCCTGCTATGGAAGCTTTTCTGTCTTCTCAATGAATCCTGATTTCTCAAAAAAGAAAAAAGAAAAGAAAAGAAAAGAAGTGATTCCACAGCATTTTCTTCACACTTCTATGATAGCCCTTCTCAAAAAGCCTTGTGGTCACAGGAAGTCTTATATCATTACTCTTTTTACTCCCAGCACTTAGTGAATAGTACATAGTGGATGTTCAGTAAATGTTGGAAATATATGTACTTTTTAGCTGAACAGACTGATATTATTTTGGTTATCTTATTTATTTAGATGTGAAGTTTAGCTTTATTTAAAATATCAATAGCATAAAAATAAGATAAATGCGGAACCCAGCATCTCATCTTGAATTAATTTTATATATATTGATGGTTGACAAGACATTTTGTGGCATATGGATGTGGTATGCTTCTAAAAGTTTAGTAAATTTGGTGTCTCAAAGTTAAATAGCCTTGAAGAATAGTGTATGTGTGTGCATATACAAGCATTTATACTTGTAATTTGCTTATGCTGATTCAGCATGATTTTAACTTTGGCATGCAGCCCTGTAAATTAACAAAATTAATATGCATTGCATTTAGAGAAAGGTAGTTAATTCAACTTTCCACTACATATATTAAATCTGTACATTATGTCTAGATTGACTCTATGCAGGCAAATGCAACAAAGATCTGCCCATATATTTCAGATATGGTCACTGTATAAATTCAATTATTGAAGGATATTTTTAATTAGATTTAAAATTTCTAATATCAGTCCTTTAATGGAGACTGGGGGATATAGAGCGCTATGAGAGCAGAGATTAAAGGGAAACTGGCTTGGTTTCACAAACACATAGGAAAAAGGAGATTCAAACAAAGGTTGAAGTAAATATTTATCATTAGATCTCCATCTATATAGATTTGTCCATATGGGCTAAGTGAAAAGTTAAAACAACATTTTGCCCAAGATAGTTTGAAACATATAAGCTACCTTTCTAGACTATATTTTCTAGATCAGGGCTTCTGAACATCACCTAATAACTTGTTCAAAAACTTGAAATTTCTGATCCCATCAAAGACCTGTTGAATCAGACTTTTGAAGTATGGCTCAGCAATCTGTGCTTTAACAAACCCTACAGGTGATTCTGATATGAATTCACGTTTGAGAACCACTGCTCTAGATTTCTGCACTTTATGTATTCCCTGGATAATATCTCCCTTCCTCGTGTTTTTCTATATGGGACTGATAATATGTTGTTTTAAGGTGTTAACTGTTACTGTTATTATAAGAATTGTCTTAACTCTCTTTGTCCTTGAGCTTTGTGGTGCTTGGATTTCTTGTCCAGAAGCCCCAGGTTATTTTTTTCATCATTGGATTTCTACTTTGACTTTTCAGTCTTAGAATATGTTTTATCTTACCAGCTCTAGAAATCCAGAAAACACATACTCAAATAAGAGAAACTACATGTACTGCTTTTTGGATGTGCAGAATGTGTGTGTTAGTGAACTTTGCATAAATGTCCCATTATCTCATTTCTGTTTATTTGTCCTAGGGATACAATAAAAAGCACGGGAGATAAATATCTATATACTCTTTCATTGTAACCCTGTTCATAATATTGAAAAACCAACAGCTCA
Source organism: Cephalopachus bancanus (assembly GCA_027257055.1). Classification (NCBI taxonomy): domain Eukaryota; kingdom Metazoa; phylum Chordata; class Mammalia; order Primates; family Tarsiidae; genus Cephalopachus; species Cephalopachus bancanus. The sequence goes on along the minus strand of JAPVLO010001581.1, from coordinate 7,804 downwards.
CATGTTCATCAATAGGAGGGTGATTATATAACTTATGATACGTACCTATTGGTGGATGTTATATATCTATTGACATGATTGATAGTTCAGTATGTACTGGTATGGAAAGATTTCCAAAATATACTGTAAAATGAAAAAGCAAAACTACATTGCAGAATAGTATTATTTACATGATGTTACCACTTGGGAGGAAAGAAAAGGACCATTTGAATTTTCAGTAGATACATGTTTTGTGTTGATAATGAAAAAAAGATAAATGAGATCTATATCTATTTGCAACAAATTATTATCACAATATAGTTTTATCTTTTTAAAAAAATTACTCTATGGGCAGCCCCCTTGGGTCACCGCTCCACCCCCCACTGTGGGATCTTTTCTGTCCTCTCAATAAATCCCACCTTCTCAAAAAATAAAGTAAATAAATAAATTTTTTAAAAGTACACTAAAAGGTAGCATGAAGCAAGAACTTTTAGGTGCGATAAGTGTCTACCTTGACAGGGGTTTAGGTTGCATGGGTATGTGCATTTGTTAAAAGCTCATTAAATGATTGAATAATTTAATATAAATGCTTTTTTGAATGCAAAATTTATCTAATTAAAGAGCCATTCACAAATACAAGGTTCTAGTCAAAGATGAACTACCAAAGTATTTAGGGGCAAAATTTTACTGATGCCTGCAATTTAGTTTGAAAGACATCAAAAATTAAGATGGATTGATATGTGATAAAGCAAACACAATGTTAATAACTGCAGAATCAGGGTAATAGTCATGTAGGGATTCCTTGTACACTTCTTTCAATTTTTCGGAATGTTTGAAAATTTTCATAATATAATACTGAAAACAATATGCATAGTATGCTGTCTTTATAACTTTTTTTCTGATTCGCCATCATTTTGAGTTTGGCATATATTCTGTAAATTAGTAGAAATGATGCAAAGTTGCAAAACAAAAATATTTTTTTTGACACGGAGAAATATCTAATCTAAGTGGACAAAACAACTTGTAAAAATTATATATACAATGATTTTATTTGTGTAAAAACCAATATGTTGCCGGACTCGGTGGCTCAGCCTGTAATCCCGTGTCTTTGGGAGACTGAGGTGAGTGGATTGCCTGAGCCCGCGGGTTCGAGACCCGCCTGGGCAGCAAGACCTCATCTCTACAATAAATCAAAAAATCAGCCGGGCGTGGTAGCGCATGCCTGTAATTCCGGCTACTAGGAAGGGTGAGGCGGAAGGATCGCCCGGAGCCCAGCAGGTCGAGGCTGCGGTGGCCGGGAGCGGCCACTGCACTCCAGTCTGGGCGACAGAGTGAGACTCCAACTAAAAAAAAAAAAAATCAATATGTTTATATGGACAAATTAAATGTTTGAAAAAACATACATGAAATTGTTAATGCTGAAAAGTCCCTAAAGGCTGAGATAATAAGGGAGATTTTTATTTTCTCTGCACTGTTTTAAATGTCTTAGAATATTCATGTATAATCAGGGAACAACACTATTATATATATATGTGTGTGTACATATAGCCATTTAAAATTTTAATTAATTGGTTTCAATGATGACAGATGGCATAACTTAGGGGGACTAAACAGGAGTTTTCCAAACCTCTGCTTGAATACCTCTGGGGATCAGGAGCTACCTACTTCAAGAGACGATCTGTTTCATTGCTGGTAAAAGCCCTGATTGTAAGAATGTTTTTGCTTTATGGCAAGCTGAAATCTGCCTGTCTCAATTTTCTTCTCATTGGAACAACACTGAACGAGATGACATTCTAATGCATACTGATCTCATAGCATAAAGATAACTGAGACAACTAACTGGCACAAGATATAGGTGATGGACATAGATGAGAAGGAGCAAAAGTGGTGGCTATAATTAGTTTTTTTTTTAAGAAAGCACACAAATGGTAAGGGACTTGATCCAGGCACAACCTGGAGTAAGAGGTGACAATGCATACAAATTCATCTGCAAGATTTCTGGGGTCACACAGGTTTGGGTGTGTTATCTTGAAAGGGGAACTGTCATTCTGGATTCAGCTTAGCAGAAACACCACTTAATATTGCAAACTGGGGCTGAAATAAATAACTATGCAACCAGAAATCATTAGCAATCAGAAAACAATGAATTTCTAATTAAACTACCAAGATGGCAATTGGCCTTAAGTATGCGATTTTGCCTGAGATATGTTTGAGGAAAAACTCATCAAGTTTGCAGATGACACTGAATTACACAGAGGTTGCTAGTATTCTCAAAAACAGAATTCAAATAAAAATTGAGCGACCAATTGGAAGAAATATCCCTACAGCCAAAGGATGAAACTTGAAAGGGAAAATTACAAACTGTTACTTTTAGGATGGGCTGATAGTTAGGTACCTATGTAAAAGGAAAAGACTGGTAAAGATGTAGAGGATCAGAATTTAGTAGAATATATAGCATAAATTGTTGTGAGAAATGTATCCAACTAAATACTGGGGGTAAATTTAAACTAGAAATGTTTTGGAAGATGGTCCTATATATTCTAAGTTTATCAGATGTCTGTCTCTCCACTCTGCCCTATTTCCTTACACGTTTATTTATACCCTGACTTTTTTCAGAAAAGCAATTAGGCATCTTATGATGACACATAAAATATAATGTAAGTTTAATGTATATGGCAACGAAAAAAGATAAACAATTTTGAGACTATGAAAGGACTAGAATTAGGACTCAAATAATGCAAACTATAAAGACATATGTCCTTTCTGTTGGTGGAAAATAAATTTTGCTTTAAGCTTTTTAGCTACTAATTTTAAAAAGAAGAAAGAAAGACCAGTTATACATTTTAGAAATGTATAGTGTTTAGAGTAGGCCAGTATTTTAATAAGGTGTGGACAAAGAGGAAATGTGATTAGAGAAATTGAAATATCAGTCTTAAAAGGATAGGTTAAAGGAATTAGGGATAATTAGTTCAAAGAAGAGATCTGGGAATGACTTGATGACTATTTTCAAATGTTTCAGGGAACTTTATGTGAGAGATTTAAAACAGTTGCTTTCTGTGCCCATGGAGAATAATTTTAAAAGCAATATACTTAAGGTAGTGACAGTCTGAAAAACAATTTCAGCATACATAACAAACAGAGTTTCATATCCACAATATATAAAGAATTTCTACAAATTGATAACAATATAATCAACTACATAATAAAAAAGTGACCAAGGATGTTAACATATAACTTACAGAAGATGGAATATAAATGAGCAATACAAACAGAAAGATACTCAACTTCACTAGCAAACAGAATAAATACAAATGTTATTAGTAGCAACACTATTTTTCCCTCAACAAACTGAAAAAAAATCATAAAACATGATAGCAAAAAGTGTTGAGAAGAATATGAGTAGATACATATACTCATACTCTGATAATAGAAATATCAATTGGTATAGCCAGTTGGGAATAGAATTTGACAATGTATTAAAAAGAGAAATATATACACCCTATGACTCATCAATTTTGCTTCTCATAGTTGGAGACATTAGTCTTATCCAGTTCACCACTGTTTTCTAGTTCTCTTCTCTTTCTGGGTACACAGGAGGAATGCACTCTGTGATTCTCTTGTGATTCGTTGGGGCTATATGCTTAGTTTTGACCAATGAATTGTTGCTTCTGTGACAAGTAGGACACTCTGAAGAACTCTCTTTCCTACTGCCATGGAGATTATCAATGTTTAAAATGGTGGCTACTCCAGTAACCTTGGTCCCTGAGCTATTCCAGTGAGCAGTGCCCTCCAACAATCCACAATGAGAACGTAGCTTTAACAAGAAGTAAACCTCTTATTGTGTCACTCAAGGTAGAGAGAAATGTAAAATTCATTCTTGAGTTAAAAAGTAATGATATATGTCTTCAATAACTACACTTATGTATTTTAAATGCACACAAAAGGGATATGGTTGGGAAGATGGTGGCTGAGCTAGTCAGACTATGCAAGTCCTGGTGTGAGTGAGTGAGTGTATGGAAAATTTTGTGCATGTGCTGGTGAGTGAGTGGGCGTGTAATTGTCTGAATGAGTGAGGGCTAGGGAGCTAGTGGCCAGGGCTTTCCTGGGTGCAGCGGCTGGTGGCACAGCTGCTGGTCTTGGACCCTAGTGATTCCCAAGATGCAGAAGCCGAGTGCCGTTTTTTATCAGCAAAATTCTTACAGAGAAGAAAGTTCTGGGAGAGACTGTCTAAGGGGAGCTTGTGAATAAATGTCCAGGGCCCTCCTGGTGAAGCAGCTGGTGCTGCCACTTCTCTCCTTGGCCCCTAGTGCTTCCCGGATCGTAGAAACCAAGCACCATTTTTTTTAGATGGACAAAAGTTTTCCAGTGAAGAAGTGGTGGAGAGAGACTACCGGCTCCAGGCTCTCTGCCTTACCACTGCCTCAGGGAGAGACTGCTGGCTACAGGCTTTGCCTCACCACAGCAGCACCTGGCCAGACACTAGCAGCAAGGGCTGCAGAGGGAGCCCAGAGGCATAGTCCCACTGGAGAAGAAGAAAGAGGCACCCCACCAACATCTTGAAAACTGGGCAGGAAAGTGCTCTGACTCACTCACCAAAGAGCAATAGACTCGATCTCTATGACTTGCGGATCAACCCTCAGGGGTTGATCATTACCCAGAGGGAATATCCTAAAAGCATAAACTTTGGAGGGACCTGATGGAGCACTGAGTCTCAAGCACCCCTGACTCTGATCCAGCCACAGGACAAAGAGTGTGGCCAGAAAAGGACGAGGAAGAACTCCAAAGAGATCAGTGGAGAATCCAGTGCTAACTCAATCCTCCCCCCTCAGCAATCCTCTGAATATCCGATCCACACAGCTGGGCACAACTGAGAGGGACAAACCTGGGCAGAGCCTGAACATCAGCCACAACAGGAGAACTCCAATCCAGGATAGGCCTGGCTGGGGCACCACTGCGAGTAGTGAGTACATACCTGAGGAAGAGACAATCTTGTACCTCCACACTGGAGGGGATCTCCCTGACCATACGAGAGTGGAAGGGGAGGGCTGCGGCCCCACCCACCCCCACTGCTCCTCCTTCATTGCTCTGGACACTGGGGAGAGAGTGAAAGAGGTGGAAGCTCTGCAGAACCTAGCAGAGCAGACAAGAGGAACAATTACAGAGCCTGCCACAAGAGGGCAGGGGGTTTCCCCTCTTTTTCTTAATTTTAAAAATGTTTTTGCCTGTTTGTCAGTTCATATATTTTTATAACATTTATCCATTGTGCATGAATGTATATGTGAGAGTTTGATCAGAAACCCCCCTTTTTTTCTTTTCTTTTTATTTATTTATTTTTTGTGTGAGTTGGAGTCTCACTCTGTCACAGAGGTTGGAGATTGGAGGACAGTGGCATGTTCCCAGCCACTGCAGCCACCACCTGCTAGGCTCAGGCAATCCTTCTGCCTCAGCCTTCCAAGTAGCTGGAACTACAGACATGCACCACCATGCCCAGCTATTTTTTTAAATTTATTGTAGAGATGAGGTCTTGCCAAGTTTTCCAGGCTGGTCACAAACCTGTGGGTTCAGGCAATCCTCTCACTTCAACCTCAAAAAGTGCTGGGATTATAGGCATGAGCCATTATGCCTGACTGATTTTCTTTTTCTTATTTTCTTTTTTGTTTTCTGTTTATGTGTATGCAAATAACCTGAGTTCAGCTTCCAGTTTTTTGTTGTTGGTATGTTTTTACTCTTTTGTGCTTCTCTTTTTAAATTTAATCTTTTTTAGTTTAAGGTGTGTGTCAATATATGTGTGAGGATTCAATCTAAATTCCTTTTTTTTCTGGTCTATCTCCTTTTCTTCTCCACTGATTTTGTGCTAGGCATGAGTATGTGTGCTTAGTTTACCTGTTTTTTTGTTGTTGTTTGTTTTGCTTCACTTTTTTTGTTATTCCAGTTTGTTTTGGGGTGTGTGTGTGTATCTGTGTGTATGTGTGTTCAACTGTTTTTCACTTTGGTTTCTGCTTTCATTGGTCTGTGTTTTTTAAAATTCTTGTCCATTTTATTTCATTCTGTTTTTTTTCTGTGCTACTCATTGCTGTCACTGCATCTTGGACTCAGGGAGTACATACAAGTACCCATTGCATCATCATATACAGTGCTGGTGGGGAGTGGGTCTAAGGGAATACATACCACAATCACTGAACATTGTAATTTGCAAGTAGTTTCTGAATCCTAGCTCCCCATCACTTACCTTATTCAACTTTGAAAACTACAAGAGACAGCAAAGCTTCCCACCCACAGTACTGCTTCAAAATAGAACAAATCCAGAGCCAGGATCAGGGAAAAAAGCAGGGCTGGGCAAACATCAGAAAGGAAAGCCTCTCACACTTACACTGAATAAGTGAACTAAAGAGAAAAAGCAAGAGGGATCTGTCACAAATAAGGAAAAAACAAGGGAAGACCACAGGTACTTTCAAGTGTAGGAAAGGAAAAACTCCTGAAAAATCAGACCTCTTAACCCAAACAACGGAAGTCACCAACAACTGGCCCCAGGAATATGACAGAGATTAGGGAATCGACAGAAAGAGTGAATGAGACTCAAGAAAGACACTATGCAGCACTGAAAGAACTTGTAACAGAGATTTTGGCAATAAAAAATTTCATCCCGGAAATAAATAACAGGATGACAAGCATGGAAAGCAGAATCAATTGAGCAGAAGAAAGAATCTCAGAACTTGAAGACCAGAATATGAATTAACATGATCTGCAAAAAAAAAATAGAAAGAAAACTAATAAAGAAAGAACAAAGTCTACAAGAGAGGTGCAATTACATCAAGAGGATGAACCTACGCCTGACTGTTATCCCAGAAGAAGAAAGGGAAATGTAGAAAACCTTGGAGCAAGTATTCCAGGAGGTTATTAAAAAAAACTTTCCCCATCTCATCAGTGATTTAAGCAGTCAAACACAAGAGATACCAAGAATCCCCACAAAACATCAAAAGAGAAGATCAACCCCTAGACACATAGTAATTCACCTATACAAAGTAGGGACAAAAGAAAAAATCCTAAAGGTAGCAAGAGAGAAAAGTCAGAAGACCTACCGGGGAAAACCAATCAAAATAGCTGCAGTGCTATTGACAGACACTGTAAGCAAGAAGGGACTGGAGTCCACTATTCAAAGTCCTCAAAGAAAAAGAATTTCAACCAAGAATTTACTACCCAGCTAAGTTCAGCTTCATCAATGATGAAGACTTAAAATCCTTCCCAGACATCCAATCCCTAAGAGATTATGCAGCTTCCAGACCAGTTCTATAAAAGACCCTTAAAAAGGTATTAAACACAGAAGAAAGAAAAAAAAGAATGATCACACACTTCCCAAAAGAACAGCAGAGCACAGAATCAACATAGAACACAGTGCAACAACAAACTTGAAAAAACACACATACATCAATCCCAAAGCCAAAAGAGAAAAAGCAAACAAAGAAAAAACTTTATGAGAACCTCATGGTATGGATAAACAATCACATTTCAATAATCAGCCTGAATGTGAATGGACTAAAAGCACCACGAAAAGACACAGAATGGCAAACTAGATAAGAAACCATGACCCAATTATTTACTGCATACAGGAAACTCATCTCACCACAATGGGCGCAAACAGACTCAAAGTTAAAGGATGGAAAACGAGTTTCCAGGCAAATGGATCACAAAAGAAGGCAGAAGTCATGATCTTAGTATTAAACAAAACAACCTTTAAACTGTCAAAAATTTAAAAAGATACAAAGGACACTACATAATGATAAAAGGTTCAATTCATCAACAAGAAATATCCATCTTGAACATATAT
>JAPVLO010001580.1:0-70667 GCA_027257055.1 Cephalopachus bancanus | reverse complement strand
TAGGTTTCTTTAAGTTGCCCAGAATAAAATACTGAAAGAGTTAGATGAACTCAAGAAGCAACTGTTTGTTTTTAAAACATCATTTAGAGGGAATATCAAGGAGTCAAGGGTTATTGGGTTCAAAAAATAAACTGCTTTTCCCCCAATCTCTCTAAGAGAAGAGTCTTAAAGAAATAAATGTTATTAAGACAAATATTAAATCCAGGGCCCTACCATTAAAGTGGACTCAAGTCAAGGATGTGGTTCTTAGAGTCTTTGCTGATACTCAGAAAATGTCAAGGTGATGCCTCACAGACACATTCAACAAGAAAAAGAGGACATAAAAATGTTAAAAGTGTTCCTCCTAGACATGACACTTGCCAGATAACAGGTACTCTAACAATGGTAATGACATTGTACCACAGCATCCTGACTCTCAAGGTAAAGTAGGGTAGGTAGGAAAAAATGATTCCCTGTGGGGTTGCTTGTGTATAATGGAGTGGATTATTATTCGCTATATAAGAAATATGCCATTTTGTAAAACAAACAAAAAGCTCAAAACTACATAACTTTAGGAAAAAATAACAACAGAAAATTTCAAATTCAAAGAGATTTTTGTGTCCTGAAATGTCTCAGGTGGAAAACAAGCTGAAAAAAAAAAACTCAGCTGGAAAAAAAAAAACAGAAAAAGAAGGAGCATTTATTTTGAAAATGGAAAGATGATTCAGAAGATAATTAAGAAACATGAAGCAGAACTGGGCCCTGGTAAGTCATGGGCAACAGGCACTGATTGGATTCCAGAATTATAAAAGGCCAGTTTCTGCTTTTGCCTCCTTATTTTCTCCTATTGTAAAAGGAAGCGTCTGTTCTAGTTTCTCTGTCTTTTCTAACCATTGCTTGTCGTGTGTATGTGTATGTGACAATTTTTCTATTTGAAAGACTTCAGATTGAGTACTATGACACCTGAGGATTCATATGCCCATGTAGACCTGATGACATTGCATAATTTATCCTAATTCCATAATGTAATACAACATCTGGTAGTCTTGGAGTGAGTGTGGGGAATGTATTTTAAATGTGGGAGAAGTGTGAATCATTAGGAGCCAGTTGAAATGCCATAATTATCTGTTAAATTGATGACCACAAATAACTCTGCTTCTTGCTTGTAAGTATTAAAATATCTTTATATACTCCTCTCCTGGATGAACCAGGGATTTATTTTTAGGAGTAGAATATGGCAGACATAATATTAAGCCTAAACCCCTGGAAGGCCAGGCAGTTGCTGCATTTGGGCTCTTTTAAAATCTCAATGAGCATATGCATTTTTTTCTATCAGCAAAAGATACAAAATGCTTAAGTCACATGGCGGGGGGAAGAGAGAGAGAGAGAGAGATCATTCAAGTAAACTCTCAAGATCAGCAGAGCTTTTTAGTGGAGCTTTGTACAGATTGTAGCATCCTGAGAAATAAATGATTATATGTATTAATGCTCATGTAATAATAACTAATAATCAAATTCAAGCCATTAAATGAGCTAATCGGCTATGCAGCAGTAGATAACCAAAATATTTGGTCCTTTTGGCCCTTTTCTTAGTGTAGTGCTTATGGTGATGATGGAGACCTTCCTTTTAGTACCATGCTATCTCCCTGTGGAATTCTCTTCCTTGTAAGAAAGAATCCTTTATGTTTAAGCCATTTAAAGTTGATTTTCAGTAAATCACGTTCCTTTCTAATAAAAATGTGCTTATACCATGTTATAGTTAGAGTTCCTGCTATTGGTGAACACTAAGTTGTGCCTTGCTTTTGTTTGTAAACATAACCTGCAAAACCTACTTCAAAAGAATAAATTCCAGGAGCAGAGTAATTGACAGCAATCAGAGCATAAGGTTAATGAGTCCTTTGTTAAAAATATTAGGCAGATAGCATCTGGTATGCAATAGCTGAATAAGCATATCAAAATATGACATTTGGATCTATAAATGCCTAGTAGAAGATTGTGGTAGTAATCATTCTCCTTTTCTGTACATGGAGATTCCTTTATTCTTTTTGTTTCATTCACTTTAATGAAAGTTTCATTTCTTTTAACCTTCTATTATCACTATTCTAAAGATACCAGCAACATACATCAAACAGAATTATCAAAGTTAAAGAAGCAATACCAATACCATTCCAGCTATATATGGAAAAATAATGAGACTATATTACATAGAAAAAACTAAATATATTTAAATTTTCAGAATCTAAGTTTTTCCACGTTATATGTATGTACACGCACAGAGAGAGATAGAGAGACAGAGAGAGATGAAGAAGAAGAAGAAAAAAAAGAGGGGTGGGGAGAGAGAAGGAGAGAGGGCACAAAAATTCAACTTCATGAATCTAGGAATTGAGAACATAACCCAAAAAAGCATTGGTTCGTATACAAGTAATTTGGGTCAAGATATCTCATTTTATATTTCTTAATTATAAAATATTTTGGTAGTGAATAGATTTTTAAAAGTTCAAAAAGTCAAAAGCTATCAAAATTAGAGCATCTGAATTAAGATCACAGTTAATATTCACCAGCATCTGAGGAAAATGTCATAACCATTACTTACATTCACAAATTTATTTTTATTAGACTTTGTTATCTTCAATGGAAATTTTCAGGGCCATTCAAAAATCTCACATAGTATTTTGCTGTGTCAATCTAAATTCTTCAGAGACCAAATAAGGAAACGAACAGCTCCATTAGACATTTCTCAATCACCTTTAAGTGGGTCGTGGTTTTGAATAGGATATGTCAAATTAAAATGAAGTAAATTATATCTAAGTTACACTGTACCGTCTGCTTAATGAATTCTTTACAGGGGGTCAGTAAGTCGTCAACTACTAATTGCAATTAATCTTTGAAGCATCAAAATCAATATATACATTTCACTTGAGTGAAACTCAAATAACTATCCTCTGGAATCACTAAAAAAGAGGTAATTGAGTATTTGTCATAGATATTCAGTGTCTACAGCAGAACAAAAATTCGCTTCTTATTGTCTGATATATAATTTCTTGCTAAATTTACCACCTTTTTGAGTTAGTTTCATGAACTTGGTCTGATTGAGTCATTGAGCCATCTTTGTCCTTTAAAAATGTTCTGAAGAGGTTCTGGTAAGATGGCGACGGCATAGGTGGACTTGTGAGATTCTCCGAACATGAGTTCCCAAAAAGACTCTTACATTTCTTCCCCCATCACCCAGCCCACCACCAGCCATGCTGGTCCGAGGCCTGGGGACCTTCAGTCCCATGCAGGGCCAGATATTGTGGCCCCCTACTGCTGCTGTTCAACCATACCTGACTCCAGCCTGTGTGGGAGTCTCCGGTCTCAGCTCCTTCCCTGGCTATATCGTCTCTCCCCTAGCACCCAGAACCAAGTCGCCGGTCACTCAGGGAGGCTCTGAGCACCTGCTCCTCAGAGACACCAGTCCCATTCCTGACTGAAGTACCCTGTGGGGGGCCCAGGGCGACTCTCGCCGCTCACCACCTGCCCTTTGGAGCTTTTGAGCTCTGGAGCTCTGGGCCAACCCTGGCTGAGACACTCAGCACGTGTCCCCAAGCTTGGGAACACAGACAAGCGGAGAGAAACGGATCTATGAAAGTGAATCAGCCTCAGCCATTCTCCAGGCAGAGATTTCCATTGCCCTGCCCACCTATCAACAACCCCCACCTCAGTTCCTAAGGTAACATCACTAAACAGGATACAAATCCCTACCCCTATGCTGAATCAGACAAAAGCAACTTCCAGGCAGCAGGCTTTAAAAAAAAAAAAAACAGCACCTGTAGTTCCAGCTACTTGGAAGGCTGAGGCGGAAGGATCACCGGAGACCAGCAGGTGAGGCTGTGGTGACTGGGAGCAGCCACTGCACTCCAGTCTGGGTGACAGAGTGAGATTCCAACTCAAAAAAAAAAGAAAAGAAAAACCAAACTGTGAGTAAATCTAGCTGCCTGCAATGAAAAAAAAGGGGGAGAGGCTGGAGATCAGAGCTGAAGTGACTTTAGTCTGATTTCTTATTTTGACCTATGATTTTATCATTTTGACTGTTTGTTTTGATGACTTTTGTTATTTCCCTTCTAACTTACACCGTTTCATGATTTTATTGGTCTGTCTCTGTGTAGCTATCAGTATTCTTTAGGGAATCTTTCTTACATGTCTTTTTTCACTTCTTTCTGGGCTTGTGTCTCTTTCTCACCTGATACTTGGTTTGTATGTCTGTTTCCCTTTGCTCTTCTCTCTAACTTCTTATTGACCCCCCCTTTCCTCCATTATTTTCCTCTTTTGTGCCCCCTTTTTAATCTAGGGACCAAGCCTACATACTGCTACACGGACAGATTGTAAGACAGAGGGAAATAGGTTCCAGTGTGCTCACACACCTGTTGGTGGATGCTAGAATCAGCATATACATTCTGAACCACAGCTTCCCACACAATTAAACCTCAAAACTGCAAAAAGGGTGCGCAGCCCACACTCCAACCTAAAAAGTGAAAAAAGCCAGAAGACCCTCATAAGGAAGAATAGGATATTGCAGAAGTGAAACAAAAGCAACCCCACTTTCCCTCAAAAACAGAATTAGAGAAGGGGAGGGAAAGGAGGAGAGAGAGAAAAACCTACACAAATGAAGAAAAACCAAAGGAAGAGCATGGGTCTCTCCCAGACCCCTGGGAGGGCAGACACTGAGAAAACTGACTTTGGAATGCAAACAATCAAGAGCCCCTAGAATGACTGGTCCCAAACTACAAACCTAGATATCAAGACATTAATGGAGAGATTAAAAAGAATTGAGGGCAGACAAGAAGAAATTAGGAAGAAGCTGAAATCTGAGATAGCAGCAATAAAGAATACTGTGAATGAAATAAATAACAAACTGATAAGCATGGAAAGCAGAATTACTCAAGCAAAAGAATCTCAGAGCTTGAAGACCAAAATATAGAACTAACTCAAACTCTTAAATTTTAAAACACAGAAAACAAGCTCAAAAAGACAGAACAAAACCTTCAAGAGATGAGCGATTACTTCAAGAGACAGAACCTAACAGTAATTGGCCTTCCTGAGACAGAAAAAGAAACAGGGACCACACTGGAACAAACCTTCCATTAGATCATTCAAGAAAACATCCCTTATCTAATCAGTGATGCAAAAATTCAAACACAAGAGACTCAGAGAACCCCTGCAAGACAACAAATGAGAAGACTATCTCCTAGACACATAATAATTCACCTAAACAAAGTAGACATAAAAGAAAAAATCCTAAAGGCAGCAAGAGAAAAAGGCCAGATCACCTACCATGGAAGAACAATTAGAATAGTGGCAGATTAATCTAAAGAAACCCTGCAGGCTAGGAGACCTTGGAGTCCTATCTTCAAAGTCTTAAAAGATAAACAATTTCAACCACAAATAACCTACACAGCCAAGCTAAGCTTCATCAGTGAGGGAGAATCAAAATCTTTCCCAGATTTCCAAACCCCAAGAACTTATGTTGCCACCAAACCACCTCTACATGAAACACTTAAGAAAGTACTAAACTCACAAGAAAAGGAAAAAAGAACAACATTCGTCACAAGAGTACAGAAAAAAGAATAAAATATACATGAACAAATGCAAAAAACAAAAGAAAGACAAAAAAACCAAGTGGAAGAACAACAACTCTATGATAGGGACAAACTCTCACATTTCAATAACTAGCCTGAATGTGAATGGACTAAACGCACCACTGAAAAGACACAGAATGGCAAAATGGATAAAATATCACCAGGCAATAATATATTGCCTTCAAGAGACCCATCTCACTAGAAAGGACATACATAGACTCAAAGTAAGAGGATGGGAAGCAAATTTTCAGGCGAATGGAACACAAAAGAAAGGAGTCGCTATCCTAATTTCAGACAAAATACCATTTAAGCTATCAAAAATTAAAAAAGGTACAGAGGGCCACTACATAATGATAAAACATTCACTCCATCAACAAGAAATATCTATCCTAAACATATATGCACCCAACATAGGTGCACCAAGTTTCATAAAGCAACTTCTAGGAAAACTAAAGAAAGATATTGACTCTAACACCATCATAACTGGGGACTTTAATACCCCAATCACAACCCTAGACAGATCATCAGGACAAAAAATCAGTAAGGAGATCCGAAACCTCAATGTGACTCTGGACCAAATGAACTTAATTGATACCTACAGAACACTCCATCCAAATATCACAGAATACACATTCTACTCATCACCACATGGAACGTATTCTAAGATTGACCACATAATTGGCCATAAATCAAGCATAAGCACATTTAAAAGGATCGAAATTCTACCATGGACCTTCCCGGACCACAGTGGAATAAAAATAAACATCAACACCAACAAGGTGCCCCCAAAACCCACAAACACATGGACACTAAACAGCATGATGCTAAACAACTCCTGGGTCAATGATGAAATCAAAACAGAGATCAAAAGATACCTGGAAACAAATGAAAATGAAGAAACATCTTACCAAAATCTCTGGGATGCCTTAAAAGCTGTAGTAAGAGGGGAACTTATTTCCCTGCAAACACACATGAAGAAAATGGAAGGAATACAAGTTAACAGCCTAACAAGCCACCTAAGGAAGCTGGAAAAGCAAGACCACCAAAACCCTAATTTCAGCAGAAGAATCCAGATCACCAAAATAAAAGCCCCAAAACCAGGACAAAGAAACAAAAAGACAATACAAAAAAACAATGAAACAAAAAGCTGGTTCTTCGAAAGGATAAACAATATTGACGGTCCCCTAGCTAGACTGACCAAGAAAAACAGAAAAAACCCAAATAAACACAATCAGAAACACAAAAGATAAAGCCACATTTGACCCCGAAGAAATACAAAAGATCATTAGAGACTACTATGTATACTTGTAGGGAAACAAACTTGAAAACCTTAAGGAAATGGAGGACTTTCTGACATCACACAATCTACCTAGGTTGGAGCAAGAAGAAATTGAGACCCTAAATAGACCAAAAACAATCAAGAAAATCGACTACGTAATAAGAAAACTACCTACAAAAAAAAGCCCTGCTCCAGATGGCTTTCCAGCAGAATTCTACAAGACATTTAAGAAGAAGCTGATACCAACCCTACTGAAGGTATTCCAGTCGATTGAAAAAGATGGAACTCTCTCCAAATCATTTTATGAAGCCAACATCACATTGATACCTAGGCCAGGTAAAGACCCAACAAAGAAAGAGAACTACAGGCCAATATCTTTGATGAACATAGATATTAAAATTCTCAACTACATCCTAGCAAACTGGATTCAACAATACATCTCAAAAATCATCCATCATGACCAAGTAAGGCTTTCATCCCTGGGATGCAAGGCTGCTTCAACATTTGTAAAACCATAAATGTAATTAAATACATCAACAGATGTCAAAACAAAAACCACATGATTATATCATTAGATACAGAAAAAGCTTTTGATAAAATCCAGCACCCCTTCTTGATAAAAACCCTCAAACATATTGGCATTTAGGGAATATAACATAAAATAGTAAAAGCCATCTATGAGAAACCCACACCCAGCATACTCCTAAACCAGGGGTCCTCAAACTTTTAAAACAGGGGGCCCGTTCACTGTCCCTCAGACCGTTGGAGGGGCGGACTATAGTTTAAAAAACCATTTGCATTAGCACTGAGCGCTGACTATTTGTGTTATCACTGTGATGCAACCCCCCTAGAAACCACCCCCAGCCAACTCACCAACTTCAAAAAAAAAGGCTCTCCTAACTTCAAAAAAAAAGGCGCCCTCTATCTGCAAAAAAAAATAATAGACCTCCTAAATTCAGGAAAAAAAAAAGGCTCCCCTTAACCGCAAAACTAAAGGCCCTACTAACTGCAAAATTTAAAAAAAAAAATAGACCTCCTAACTTCAAAAAAAAAAAAAATCCTAACTTGTTCTTACCTAGGTCCTCAGGCAGCAGCAAGTTCTGCACAGGTAAGCTCATGACTCGTCCGATCACACCCTAGACTGAGAGGAGAAGTCGAGAGACAGAGAGAAGGAGAGGAGTCGAAGAATGCGACGCACATTCCACACATGCGCACTGCAGGCCGGACCAGTCAGCTGCCAGGCAGGACAGGCAGCAGTGGCAAAAACACCTGGTGGGCCAGATAAATATCCTCCGCGGGCCACATTTGGCCCGCGGGCTGTAGTTTGAGGACCCATGTCCTAAACTGACAAAAATTGGAACCATTTCCCCTGAAAACTGAAACAAGACAAGGATGCCCACTCTCACCCCTCCTGTTCAACATTATACTGGAAGTCCTGGCTTGAGCAATCAGAGAAGAGAAGGCAATCAGGGGTATCCAAATAGGAAAAGAGGAAGTCAAGTTATCTCTCTTTGCAGACGATATGACTGTGTACCTTGAAAACCCAAGAGAATCTGTCAAAAACCTCCTTACACTGATAAAGGACTTTGGCAAAGTCTCAAGATACAAAATAAATGTGCAAAAGACAATCATATTTCTTTACACCAATAACAAACAAACAGAAACCCAAATAAAAAACACAATTCTTCACAATAGCCACAAAAAAAATGAAATACCTTGGCATCTTCCTAACCAGAGACATGAAAGAGCTTTACAAGGAAAACTACAAAACACTGCTCAAAGAAATCAAAGATGACACAAACAAATGGAAAAATACCCCACGCTCATGAATTGGAAGAATCAACATTGTGAAGATGTCCATCTTACCTAAGGCAATCTACAAGTTCAATGCAATACCCATCAAATTACCAGCAACATTATTTTCAAACCTAGAAAAAACAACACAGGAATTCATATGAAAACACAAACGTCGAAGAATAGCCAGAACAATCCTCAGCAAAAAAAACAAAGCAGGTGGTATCACATTATCAGACTTCAAACTTTACTATAAAGCTACAATCATCAAAACAGCTTGGTACTGGTATAGGAACAGGCATATAGATCAATGGAATAGAATTGAGATTCCAGAAGCAAAACCTCAATTTCTCAACCAACTCATCTTCAACAAAGCTTCCACCACCTACCACTGGGGAGAGGAGAACCTATTCAGTAAATGGTGCTGGGAAAACTGGCTGACCACATGCAGAAGATTGAAACAGGACCCCTATCTATCCCCATACACAAAAATTAACTCCAAATGGATCAGAGAGCTAAATGTAAAATCTCAAACCATAAGAACCTTAGAAAATGAAGGACATACCCTCATGGAAATTATAACTGGGATCCAATTCCTGAACAAAACCTGAAACCCACAGGTCATAAGAGAGAAGACAGACAAGTGGGACCTCATTAAACTGACAAGCTGCTGCAAAGCCAAAGAAACCATCAAGAGAGCAGGGAGACAGCCTACAGACTGGGAAAAAATATTTGCCAACTCCAGGTCTGACAAAGGCTTAAGATCTTGGATCTACAAGGAAATCAAATGTACTGAAAAGAAAAAAACAAACAACACCATTATAAAATGGGCAAAAGATATGAACAGACACTTCACAAAGGAAGACATCCGAGCAGCCAACAAACACATGAAGAAATGTTCAACCTCACTAATCATCAGGGAGATGCAAATCAAAACCACACTGAGATACCACCTAACTCCAGTAAGAATGGCAAATATCAACAAGTCGAAAAATAGCAGCTGCTGGAGAGGTTGTGGTGAAAAGGGAACACTTCTACACTGTTGGTGGGAGTGTAAGCTAGTGCAATCTCTGTGGAAAGTAGTGTGGCGATTCCTAAAAGCTCTAAATATCAACCTCCCATATGACCCCGCAATCCCCCTACTGGAAATATATCCTGAAAAACTCAAATCACTCTATAAAAAAGATACCTGCACACGCATGTTTATCGCAGTATTGTTCACAATAGCAAGAACCTGGAAGCAACTATGCTGTCCATCAAAAGAGGACGGGATTAGAAAAATGTGGTACATATACACGATGGAATACTACGCAGCCATAAAAAAGAATAAAATGATGAATTTCACAGCAACCTGGATGGAAGTAGAGTCTATAATACTGAGTGACCTCTCACAGAAACAAAGATCCGAGTATCACATGTTCTCACTCATATAGTGGACCTTGAACATCCAATGTAATACTATAAGAAAATGACTGACAGTAGTGGGAAACTATGGGGGAGGGAGATGGATTAACGGTAGTAAATATCTATCTGGGGATGGGGAAATACCTCTTATCAACAAGGGTGCCTGAATGAAACGTATTTGTATACCTTACCCTTAACTGTACCCCACAATATCAGAAAAAAAAATACTGATTAAAAAAAATTTAAAAAATTTAAAAAAATGTTCTGCGACTTATGTTTTCATACATATGTAGAATCTATATTTTGTAGAGTTTTATATCTACAGAACTGAACTTCCATGCTGATTTTGACAGATTCAGTTTATTTTGTATTTTACCATTTCCCTTTTCCTTCTCATTATTGGAATTACTCATTCTACTTTGAGCGTTCAGTTTCATACTTAACATTGTAACATATATACCTGACTGAACAAACCCTGTACTAGCAATTTTCTGTACTGTTTGTGACCAATATAAAATATTAGTATTTCATGGCTTCTCAGACATCTCTCTTCTAATATCATTATGTACAATACCTTAATTCATCACTAAGCCTTACAAAATATTCAGTATCAGATATTTGTATATTGTTAACACTTGTTTAGATTCACTAACATTTACACCAATTTCTGATCTCACCAATCCTTCTGACATATCACAGTAGAATCTGCCTACATTCTTAATGATATTAAAGGTTAAAAACTCCTTCAGTAATTTTTGGCTAGTGTAAGGCTCTATGCTTTTGTTTAATCATTTTTCTATTTTTCCCTTAAACTTAAGATTATTCTTGACTGGGTGTATAATTTTAGGTTGGAAATTATTTCTTTCAGCATCCTTATAAGAGGCTGTCTAGTTTTGTTTTTGTTGTGAAAATTTTTGTTTTCACATTATTGCTTTTTCTTATCAATCAAATGAGTATTAGATTTGAAAAACGAATCTTCAAATTCAAATGTTTTATTAGTTTATAATAATTAGATTCATTCAACAAATGTATATTAGATTAGGTGTCTGTAAATAAACAAAATTCCAGTATTCATGGATACAGCAGTTTTGGAAATCACTGGGCTATCTAACCTGAGGACTGACATCTTCCATTAATTCCAGAAAAGCCTCGGCTGGTATTTCTTTATTAATATGCCCTCTTTCACACTCTGTGACTCTTAAATCTTTTATTAGATATATGTAAGATATTCTCTTTATCTGCAGCTTTCAGACTTTCATATTTTCTGATTCCTTAACTTTCTGTGGTAAATCCTTGATCATATATTTATTTATATGAATTTTCTTTTGGGGCTGAGCCTATAACACTTAGGTTATTTATTTAAATTTTTTTCTAATGTAAATGTTTATGACTGATAGTTCCCTCTGAGAACTGCTTTGATAGCATCAAATACATTTTTTTTTTGAGTTGGAGTCTCACTCTGTCGCACAAACTGGAGTGCAGTGGCCGCTACGGCCACCGTAGCCTCGACCTGCTGGGTTCCGGCGATCCTTCTGCCTCAGCCTTCCAAGTAGCCGGAATTACAGACATGCACTACCATGCCCGGCTGACTTTTTGATTTATTGTAGAGATGAGGTCTCGCCAAGTTGCACAGGTGGGTCTCGAACCTGCGGGCTCAGGTAAATCACTCACCTCAGCCTCCCAAAGCGCTGGGATTACACGCTGAGCCACCGAGCCCAGCTTCAATAAATTTTCAATTTAAAAAATATGTGATCACAAATGTCACACTCATCCCAGATATTCTATAATCAACCACCACCCTTCATAAGAGAAATGGAGAATATGTGAATGATTAAGAGGACTTCACTTGCATTTACTGGTGGGGAGTGAATTGTGGTATCATAAGAAATAAAAATTTTAGAGGTGATAGCTGACTAATCGCATCATCCTCATCTACAAAAACTCTATTAGGACTTTGGTACGTTATCTAAGGCTCAGAAAAGCAGATGTGGATGTGAGTGTCTTGGACTGAGAACGTACTCACTAACTAAACTGTGAGTTTAAAACTATTTGGGAGGCAGAAATGGGTAAGGAAGACAAGAATGGTATTTGGAGTTTTACAGACCTGAGGTTTAACTTCAGCCCTATTACCCCTGGCTGTAAGAACCTCGGGTTCATCAACTACCACCATGGGACAAGACCCTTGCAAGATTTTATAAGTGATGCATTTTATGTGTAAAACTCCTAGTACAATCCCTGACACATAATAACTGAAATACTTTTAAATGAATAGTATAATTGAAAGACTGTGCTTTTAACATTTGTATATTTTACGTTGTCTCTATATTAGAATCCATCAGGAAACATGTGATGTTTGGGATCCAGTCTGGGATGGTATTCCTGGAAACTTTCCCACCCTTCTTCTGGAGGTTCCAGTCTCTCTGTGCATAGATGAACAATGAAGCCAGCCTGGCCAGGAGATTCTCACCCTCTGAACACAGTTAAAGATTTGACTTTTTGACACAAGTGGTCCCTTCAGTTTTCTCTCTCAAATATTTAAACCACAGAGAAGGTACTTGTCACCTGATGGCAGCTCACTAGAGAATAGAGCCATGATATATGACCACGGTGGTTCCTAGAGATGACTATGATTTTATCAATCCTGGGGTTTTGCTGTTCTTCTCTTCCTCCACATTTGAACCATCCCAGTATCCATCCAACAAATCCCATAAGTCAGTAATGTTTAAGTCAGTGACGCTTTCTGTTATTTCTGACCCCAAATCCTTTATGAATAGAAAGCCTTTAGAGTCATTTGGAAACCATGCCCTAATTTTTGTTCTGTCTGATCTCCCACATAGCCTAGATTCCTGGTTACCAATCATGCTCAAAAGATTTATCTCAAGTACAACTCCAGGGGAAAAGCACCTTGTACCACTTTCTTGTGGCATCATTCTGTAAAATCAGTGTTAACTGCCAAATTAAACAAGCCTGATGCTGACAGAATGTGAGCTAATTAGTAAGTGCCAGAGGGCATTCCACTTATTAACATGTATGGTTGTCATTTATAAAGATGAGAGTGCAACTATAGATACTTGCATGAATGATTGCACTCAGCACTCTGAGCCAGCTGAAAGGAAACTGGTTAGAGAGAAAGGCGGTATTTGGGGGCTGAGATAACCCAAAACAAATTTTCATGGACGTTTTATAAGCAAAGTTGGTCATAAAGTCTCTTAGACCAGTGGCACATCAGAATCAAGAAGTGAGCTCTTTAAATGATGAGTTCCTAGACCTTGACCTCAGAGATTGACTCAGTAGGTTTGGAAAGAGGCTCATGAAACTGGTTGTTCTTTTAAATTTCCCAAATAATTCTTATGATCTATCTGAATTAAAACTCAAGTAGACAAATATCCAAACAAATCCATTCTTAGTGCTGAAAGTAGTTCCTTGGCCACAGATCTGTAGTGAAATCTATATGACTAACAAGTTAGAAAGGCTAAGAAAGTGTGATTACTAATATGACAGAAAAAACAAGGAGCTGAGATAATTGACCACCAATCCACTACAGACCTTAGAGTATCCATCTGTGAAATAGAATGGTCAATTACACACGTCTCACATTCCTCCATGAAATATGAT
Organism: Cephalopachus bancanus; assembly: GCA_027257055.1. Classification (NCBI taxonomy): domain Eukaryota; kingdom Metazoa; phylum Chordata; class Mammalia; order Primates; family Tarsiidae; genus Cephalopachus; species Cephalopachus bancanus. Next base: position 56,981 of record JAPVLO010001580.1, on the reverse strand, counting down.
AACTGTCATGTATTCATGTGAGCAACAAATGAAAACAGTATACAAGGTTTAAGAGATTCATAGTGGTGAACTGGGGATATTTTTTTAAAAATAAAACATATGGGAGATGACTTCAGCTTTACTTGGGCACAAAACACTTGGGAGCAACAATAAAATTGAAATGCTTCCTCTCTAAATACAGCAATTCTTATAAAGAAACTTCACAGACACGTAACAGACAGGAGAGCCCTTTTTACCAGTTTAATTTCTCCCCGAATAACATCTAGGGCAGTGGTCTTTGTGGAGAAGTTGCCAGAAGCCTCCTAATGACATTTATAGTCTGTGTCCAATAAAGTAATTGGCCACCAAACAATGAGAAAGTAACTATTAAAGTTTTGACTACCTAATCTTTATAGTCATCATATATACAAGCAGGAATGGAGTATATAAAATCCACTCTCCCATAAACTTGAAAATAGATAGGCTCTTCGTGAATTAAATTTTTGTTTTTTTTTGGTTTTTTTTTTCCTTAAACCACATTCCAAGGGCCCGCCTACTATAGTTTTACACACATGGACATCTGGCAGGGAAGTAAATTAAGGCCTACCTCAGAAAGTGACGAAAGGAATCCATTTATAAAGGCTATTTTAGGAAGTACTGTCTGATCCTGTTCACTTAACCTCAGGCTGGGCTCATTGGCTCAGCCTCTAATCCCAGCACTTTGGGAGGCCAAGGCGAGTGGATTACCTGAGCCCGCTGGTTCAAGACCCACCTGGGCAACTTGGTGAGACCTCGTCTCTACAATAAATCAAAAATTAGCCGGGTGTGGTAGCGCACACCTGTAGTTCCAACTACTTGGAAGGCTGAAGTGGAAGGATCGCTGGAGCACAGCAGGTCGAGGTTACAGTGGCCGGGAGCATGCCACTGCGCTCCAGTCTGGGCAACAGAGTGAGACTCCAACTCAAAAAAAAAAAAAAAAACTTCATTAGAAGGCTAACGAATCTACTGCTGAGAAAATGAGAGGGAGCTCAGGCTGTGAAAAGGGATATGCAGAACTTTACCCACTCTTCTCCAAATCGTGGGATTATTTATGATTGTGATAAAATGGCACTGCACTTGGAGAAAAGGGAAAACAACATAAAATAACAATCAACAGACATGATCCATACAAAAGCATTACATTCTCTCAGTCACTGGACAAAAATCAAGATTTATGCAAGTTGTGGGCCTACCTAGTGGAATAAAAAAAAACTAAGCCATAAAAAAAGCCCTCTTTCCCATAACAAATAGGAAAACATTAAATCTGTCATCCAGATCTGATTCTCCAGTGTTCTTGCTTTTCTGTTCTTGAGCAAAGTAAGATGTCTGGTGGGCCAATATTACAGCAACCTCACTTCTCACTCTTTTTTTCAGAACAAAAACTTTCATAGATTGTATGATGCTGCCTGTGTTTAATGAATTTAAACTGAGTAATTTGGACAGGTGTTCTGGTTAGTGTATGCCAATGAGATAATATCCATCAGTGAACAGCAATTTAGCAGAGTATGATATTTCATTGGCATTTTGATAGCAACTTCACCACCTGATTTTTTGAAGGAGGGTGGCTATGCTCAGGGTAGTGCTGTTAGCTCAGGAAAAAGTATCTACTGGGCATCACAAATCCCATGTGTGTTTTCTGTTTGACTTCCCAGGACGAAAGACAGTATAGACTTAGAGTTGAAAGGGGTGTGAAAGACCACTGTATCTAATGCCTTTATTTATGTAGAAGGAAAAGGACAGCATGAATAATGCAATTAATTAATAACAGGGATGAGCCTAGAACCCAAGTGTCCTCTGAGCTCAGTGGTTCCAATCCTACCTGAAGTTCAGAATCAGCCAGGGAGCTTTTAGAATATTAAATTACTGAGTAACACCCAGCCTTGCTAACCAGGAATCTCTTGGGTAGACCTCATAAATATAGATTTTTATCACACTCCCTAAGTAATTCTGATGATACACCAAGTTTGAGAACCATGCGTGACTCCACCATGCATTCCATATTTATTACTTGAGAGGCAGCAATGAACTTAGATCCCCCCAAGAGATCTATGACAAATACAGTAAATGATGAATTAACACTATGTTGGAGAAACTGAAAATCAGATTGTACTTTGCTTCTTGTACCCATGATCACCATCAGTATCAGCAGAAGCAGCATCTGGTTTATGAAAACCAAGAAATACATTAACTTTCACCTTTTGTCAAACATGGTTGAGTACATAAAGGAGAAGACTCAGAAGGCTCTCTCAAGTAGAAATTCACCATTCCCAGGTGTTCTGTGCCTAAGAGTCTAGATTTGTTCTGCACCCACCATCCTAAAGATGCCAGCACAGTTGGCATAATTATTATATTATGTGCTGACTACAGTGTCAACATTTTTATTCCATGTATTGTCTCAGTGAATCTTCACGAAACCTTTATGAGATAGGCCTTATTCTCATTCTATGACATGGATACGCAAACTGAGGCTTAGAGAGATTTTAAACATTCTTAAGGTGGTGCAGATGGTAAGTGAAAGAGCTGGTATTCACATGCAGGCAATTGGAATTCAGGACCCAACCCTTTAAGCACTACACACACACACAATCCCATCTGTCACCAGATATTTCTAATAACCATGGAAACTATCAGTATATGAAATAGTCTTTCCTCTTAAAAGACTCAAATTCTAATGGAGAAGTAGGATATGTTGTATTGCATAGCAAAACAAAATATATGGCAGTGCCATATCTATCTCTTTTCTCCAATTAATTCCTAGTAATTATTTTGCATATTTTATGAAATAAAGTGGGATGGCAATAATGAAAATGAAAACATCTCTAGAGCAGGGCTAATCATTGGAGAATGCACTACATTGTGTGTATGCCTATATATTCTTTGTATATGTCTGTTGTTTTCTATGTACATGTATTTTCCAACCAAATGAAACATTCCTTGAGAATAGCAGTCATAACATACTTACTCTACATTTCCCAGCAATGAGCACAGGGCTACTTATATAATGGATGTTCAATAAGTAGTGTTCAGTGGAATGTTCTGTGACCCATTCAGGAGTTTTCACCAGGCTTATTACCACTGAAAGTAAAGAAGAGAAGGTCCCAGTTCTAGAGGAAGGATTTCAGAGCCCACACCAGCCCAGTCTTTGAGAATTCACATATGAGAGCCTAGTCTCCTGTGGAGACTGCATAACTGTGGAGACCTCATACCTGTGGAGACCTCACACCTGCAGTTCCTCTGCAATCTGAAGTTTATCAGACAGGGACTTTGCTGGAGAGTAGTGCTTGGAATGCACAGATAGAAGCTGGAGAATTGCTTGCTACCTCCTCACTCTCCATAAAGGAGTACATTAAACTTTTGTGTCCTTTTTAAATTTTTATTTTAAAATTGTAGGGTACAATTTAGGGTTAGGTATACAAATATTCATTGTGCAGGTAACTTTGTTGATGAGGTGTGCCCCCACTCCACCCCAGGCAGATATTGACTACTGTCAATCCCACCTCCCCACCTCTCCACTCCCACAGTTTCCCACTACTGTCAATTCTTTTCTCATAGTATTATGGTAGTTGTTCAAGGTCCACTTATGAGTGAGAACATGTGATACTCAGCTCTTGGTTTCTGTGAGATATCTCACAGACCTCTGGAAGGTCAGACACTGAGAAAATAGATTTTGGAACGCAAACAATGAAGAGCCCCCAGAATGACTGGTCTCAAACTACAAACCCAGATATCAAGACATTAATAGATAAATTACAAAGAATTGAGGAGAAACTTTTTTGAATGTTTGTTAGTCCAAATGCTAATGTCTAAGACACATAGAACTCAATCCAAGAAGTGATCTGCCAGTCAGAAGTATAAATCCCAACCATGACTTATTTTCAAAACCAAAGGCTTAACAACCTCAAACAGTAGCTTAATTGGTATTATCAGAGTTTCCACTTCCAGAGAAAAGTGATACTCTTACCCCCAGTTGAGGAGCATGAATGCCACTAAATGAGGCAGAGATACACACATACCTGTGCATGAAGGGCATAAAGATTCCACCAAAATGTGCACCACAGGCAGTTCTCGTGGCAATGAGCAACATATGGTCCTCCCTTTGATTCTATAACACCTGCACACTATATGACAATGGGCTATTTTTGGTGGGAGCAGGGAAGACATGAATAGGAGGATTCTTTCTATCTATCTGCATAGTGTCCATGTTAGAGAACAGATGTATGACACCTATGGAATGAGTCTCAGATCAAGAGCCAGGGACTATTCCTAGGGTCCTTCAGAAAAGTCAGTCCTAGCCGGGCTCGGTGGCTCAGTCTATAATCCCGCGCCTTTGGGAGGCTGAGGTGAGTGGATTGCCTGAGCCCATGGGTTCGAGACCCACCTGGGCAGCGAGATATCATCTCTATAAAAAATCAAAAAATCAGCCGGGCGTGGCAGCGCAGGCCTGTAATTCCGGCTACTCAGAAGGCTGAGGCGGAAGGATTGCTGGAGCCCAGCAGGCGAGGCTGCAGTGGCCGGGAGTGGCCACTGCACTCCAGTCTGGGCAACCGAGTGAGACTCCAACTCAAAAAAGAAAAAAAAAAAGAAAAGAAAAGTCAGTCCTCATCCTCATTAATTCTCTGAACTTGAAATCCTATGTGTGAAGTGTTGTTTGAGTAAGGGATGCCAACAGATGGTTGTACTAAATGATAAATTTATGTAGCCTTCCTGGTGTTGGTGGAGAAAGCACTTGGCTACCCCCCAGTATAACAACACCAAGCAGTTCCACAAAGAATGTCACAAGAGAACCAGATACTGCTACATGATTTAATGCTTTCAAAAAGTCTTTTGTCTACTTAGAAGTAGATGGTCTCTAAATTATTAATCCAGTGAGGCACATAATTACATCACACTGTAACCTGGCAGGGGGTGTCATCTTGTCACGACAGCTGCTGCTCTAGGCTTCTTGGTTGTACAGAAAATTGAAAAAGAATCAGCAAATTCAATTTCAACTTCGTTAAGCATGTTAGGCTCAATCATGAAGCTGAAAGAGTGCATGTTTAATGTAGTTTTTTTTCTCTGCACACTGCATTAGGGGGAAAAATCATACTTCTCTGGGCTCTAACTGTAAAAATACATCATTATCAGTGCAGGAAAAGAAGACAGAAAATACCGATCTTTAGAAGAAGAGAGTAAAAATTTGTAAGACTCGCTGTGAGGCTCCAGCAAGATGGGAAATACCCACAGTTTAAGAGCAGTGGGACTTTCCTCAGTCACACTCCATTTAGGTGTTCCTAAGATTTCTCAGGTCCATGAATCTCCTGAAACCTAACACAACTATATATTCATATGTGACATTGATCCAGAAGGAAAGTCCATTATATCCATCATCTTTCCAAATCCCCAAATGTCACACCATATGGAATCTGTTATCCAGAAGCTATGTCTTTTTGGGCCCCTTCTGTGAACTTTGTGAGTCTCCACATCGTCTCAACACCCTCCCTACCTGGTCCATCTCTCAACTTCGCTGTTTCCCATTTGGTTCCAATTCTCTCCTGCAGATAAGCCTCACACGGAATTTGCCCTGTGGTAAAGACATTTTTCTACTTGCCAATTGCCAAACTACAGCCATCCCATCATTCCAACACCTAGACTCAGAGGTTCTATTTTATAAAAGGATGTCGTCAACTAGGGAAAAATTAATACTCCAATTCCCCTCTACTGACACAAGGGACAATCATTCAAAATGATCTTTCTCCTCTCTCTAACCTCCTTCCTTCAACTCGGAAGACCTCTGCTAATTACTAGATAACAGAAAATAAATGCCCTTGGTATCCTGCAATTTCCCTCACATGAATATCTCCATCAAGAGATCCTTAAAAATCAATTCAGTAACAGAATGAAAACGCTACAAAAACATAGAAGGTTATAATAAACATTAACAATTGCAGCTAAGTAAGCATTTCCTATATGTGAGTTACTGGCATAAGTGCCTTTTTACATTTATTGCATTTAATCCTTACAATAACCCATCATTAATTTGTTCACTGAGCAAACATTTATTAAGCACCTTTTGTGTGTTACATACTCTTCAATGTGCTAAGAATACAGCATTGTATTGAAATAAAGGAGCATTTTCTCTCTCTACAAGCTTGGATGTTAGTGGGTTTGGGGAGACAATAAAGAAATCAATAAGTAAGTATTGAGCATGTCAGATGGTGATAAGGACTAAGAAGGAAAATGAAGCCAAGTGAAGGAAAGTGGGATCCTAGGGAAAGACCTTACTGATTAGGTGATGTGCGAGCAGAGAGGGGAAGGAAGTGAAGCATTTGTCCGAATCCCTAGTGGCACTGGGCAGAGGGAAGAGCTGAGTGTATAGGCTGTAGGGAAAACTGTGGTTGGTATTTGAGGAATGTCAAGGGAAAATATGGCTAGATTAAAGGTATGTTCTGTGCTATCACCACAGAACTGAGACTAATTGAAGTGGGCTGAATGGTGAATTCCTCTAAAAGGTATGTCCACCTCCTATCCCCCAGAATCTGTAATGGGACCTTATTTGAAAAAAAAAGTCTCTGTAGATGCCATTAAGTCAAGGATCTCTAAGTGAGATCACTCTGGTTTAACCAGGTGGAACCTAAAGCCTTCAGAAGAAGCATGGCCTGAGGACACCTTGGTTTCAGACTTCTAGACTCCAAAACTGTAAGAGGATATATTTCTGCTCTTTGAAGCCTCCCAGTTTGTAGTAATTGTTGTGGCAGCCCTAGAAAACTAATACAGTGAGGTTAGATAAAGTGCTCAAAATCACAGAGCTTGCTGGTAGGCAAAACCGAGACTTGAATCCTGGCAACTGAACATCAAGGTCCCTCAGAGACAGAAAGTTGAATATACTATCCCTTGGTACATGTTGACAAATATAATGCCTCTTGAAAAATAGAGGGACACATGCTTAATAACTTAAGAGTCTCTGGCATTAAGCAACCACCCTATGACCTTGGAATTGCCTGGCTTGCTCATAGAAATAGCCAAACCTTTTCTGAGACACGGTATGCCAGAGATATCTGTTTTCTAATGTAAGGACAGGATTTTGTGGCAGATAGCATGGGATTTTACAAGCAGACAGCATGGCAGTGAGGCTTAAACTATCACATAGCGTCACTACACTTAAAGGTTTCGGAGGCTCTAATTCCCTGGGAAGTATGGCATGAATGGAAATCATCATGTTTTTATCCATTAGAGGCACCCTGGTTACTTATGCCTCTGCCAATTTCCACTAAGCAGCAAAACTAGGTTTTAGACATCCTGTGCAAATGGAGGCATTCCTCAGTCGATATGAGCAATTAAACCCTAAGTATTTAATAGATGATGTCACTGCTCCTTATTCCCTGGAGAGCAGCTCTGGCTAGTTCTCTGCAACCAAGCAGGTCGGCCAAAGAAGCATCTTACACCCAAGACTCTTCTGTTCTAAAATCCCAGGAGACCCTCAGGACAGGGATCTGGGATGATGATGCAACCAGACGAATGACTTTTTGTGACAGCTTCCTCCGCAATATTGACATGGGACAAAGTAAATGGAATAAGATGCACAACCTCTCGAGTCTCATGGACAGTAATGCAGAACCTGAAGCACCAAACCACAATGGCTGATGAAACCGGCTGCTGCCCAGTGTGACTTCATGTCAGTACACTGCATGTGTATGCATACACATATGAGGAGACATATATAAGGACACATGCATGGGCATTCCCTGTCCAGTGAAACACCCGCTTCCAGGACTTTACTAACAACCTCTCCAAATAAACTCACTCACATCCCTCTTCTCCCTTGTCCTGTGTTCCCTAGTGTTGCCATCACTTACCCACTAGGCAAAGGGGGTACAGTGCCCAGGCTAACAAAACATTTAGAGACCCCCAAAATGTTTTCATTTATTTTAAAAATCAAGAAGAGAAAGAATAAACATTTTGACTGAAAAGGGTGTTTTAAACTATAATATTGATATAGCTGGGCTCCAGTGATCCTTCCGCCTCAGCCTTTCAAGTAGCCGGAATTACAGGCGCATGCTACCACGCCCAGCTGATTTTTTGATTTTATTGTAGAGATGAGGTCTCATCTGCCCAGGTAGGTCTCGAACCCACGGGCTCAGGCAATCCATTCACCTCAGCTTCCCAAAGGTGCGGGATTACAGGCTGAGCCACTGAGCCCGGCTCAGGATCAATTTTTAAATTGCACTTGAACTCAAGTAACCAAAAGGAAGCTATATATGTCAGTGATCTGGGACTGCCTATAATACAATTAGTGGTTTTCTGAACTGGTCTTGGGCTGGTCAGTCTCTCCCCGTGCCCTTCCCGGAGCTGGGGACTTGGATATTAAATGTTTCCCGTCTGTCCTTCATTCATCCTAATAGTGACTTCAGCACAACTCCTTATCTACAAGGATGCTAAGCATACGCACCTGAATCAATTTTAATCAAAATGCAGGTACAAGCCGGCTCGGTGGCTCAGCCTGTAATCCCAGAGCTTTGGGAGGCTGAGGTGAGTGGATTGCCTGAGCCCGCGGGTTCGAGACCCACCTGGACAACTTGGCGAGACCTCATCTCTACAATAAATCAAAATATCAGCCGGGCATGGTAGCACATGCCTGTAATTCCAGCTACTCGGAAGGCTGAGGCAGAAGGATCGCCGGAGCCCAGCAGGTCGAGGCTGCGGTGGTCGGGAGAAGCCACTGCACTCCAGTCTGGGTGACAGAGTGTGACTCTAACTCAAAAAAAAATAAAAATGCAGGTACATAGCATACAGCACCTGCCTGAACTCATGATAATCCAGTTACACACAATTGTGTTTATCGAAATGTAATGCACAACTCATTTCACTTTTCTCAGTTCCTTTCTCATTCCACAATTTAACTTCCTCCAGTTCATTTTCACAGCAGCCATTAAACTCTTCCCAAGCTAATGAATTTCTGCTACTAAGATGGGACTTGCTCATTTTAGGTATCCATTTAAGATTAATGAAAAATAATCAGCCATTACATTGAACATTTTTATGGCACTTAACTAACAACAAAATGTTCACTTTGAGATGTATTCTCCTCCAGCACTTCATGGGGTCAATCAGGCCCATTTCCATCTCTTCTATGTAAACTAAGAAAAAAATTAAAGGCAAGGGATCTGGCCCATTATAGTTGGCATGAAATGTTCCACTTCTCTGTGATGAGAAATTATAGGTTGGCAAGAAACATCATGGATAGCATAGCTATTTGTAGCATAGGAGACTTTACTAAGCCACCTGTCCTGTTACCACAGTACAGCAACAGAGTATGTATCAGCACATATCAGTGCTGATTTGTAGAGCAGAAGAATCCATGAAGTCACCTGGCTTCCTCCCATGGTAGAGTAACTAATGGAAAGAACGATACTCCATGGTCACTCAAGGGTCGTCATCTCTCCCATTCATGGCTAGTTTTCTCATTTACTTAAGCCAAAAATTAATTAAGCCAAGGAACTTATCCATGCTCTCCCCAACCAAATGCCTAGCAATATGCCAGATAATTTGTTGAATTAATATTAATATACAGGGTACACACAGAGAGAAATACAGACAGCAGCGTTCTTCTGTCCTTCATTTGATCTTTTTCTATCTACAAAGTACTCTCAAAGTCACCATGTAAAAGCATGGGAGGCTATGTGTAGGCCATCCCAAATTCTAGGAAAACAATAAAAGCTTGAAACAATGCTCTACTAGGAATGAGTCAGAGTAACCACCTAGGGTTCTGCGGGAGCAAGTCAGACCACTTCATTTTTCCCAAACTGAAGCCTCCAGGACGTGTCTTCAAAAAGTGCAAAATCTACATAGAAAGAAGAAAAAGATGTTGGAGGTAAGAGTCCACTTAATCAGTAGAACTTCTAAAAGCTGGATTTGGAAAATCCTTCTGATTACCCAAAGTGTGGGCCACCCTCCTTTGTTCCCTCCTCTCCTCCATCTTTTCTTTATTTTCTTCTTTCCTCTAATGAATGACTATGCCATTCTGACCACTGGGCTATACTTTGGGGATACAGAAATAAAAGATCCATATTATGCTTCTCAGGAACTTACAGTCTACTGATGAGGTGGGAGAAAGGGAGGAATCCAACAGAACGTGACCACAGAATTGCCTACAAAGAATGGTAAGTGCTGTGGTGGAGAATGCAGAGGAAAGTAGGAGAACGTTAAGTTATCAAATTCAGAGACTGGGTTAAAAGGGTAGGAAAGGCTTCCTGAAGGAAGAAACTAATACCTAGGATAAGTGAGTAGAAACTAACTAGATAAAGGGGATGAGTGAGTATCTCTACACACAGGAAGTGCCATGAGCAAAGACTCTGACACCCTGGAAGTAAACCATCTGAAAGACTATGAATAGATTCTCCTTAGTGTCTCTTTTCCCTCAGTAGGTGCCATGAGAGTGTACCTTCCAAATCCCTAACTACAAGTAATATAATTGCCTAAGGATCCCAGTTGCTGTGCTCTGAAATCCATCACTGCCTTCTTGCCTGGTCCACACCTCTCAAGATCTGCTCCTAGTCACTGTTTGTGTATAAAAGGAATACTAAGGCAGATCCATTTCTGATGACTTTAAGATTCACTAACAGCATTGCTGAACTTTATACAGATGTTCAGTCTGAGATGATCCCAACTTAACCTTCCTTCCTTCCTCAGTCTCTTTCACTGGGGTCAGACCTGCAGCTCAGCCTAGCAGTTACCCCTATCTCTCCTGGCTCCTTTCCCATTTTCTCTCACAGGCATCCTTCCTATTAAGTTTCTTCCTAAGAATCGCGTTTTTGTGCCTGTTTCTTGGAGAATCTACACTAAAACACTCTTCCACACCTCTACGAATATTAATTCTGCCTTCAGGGTAGAGGATTTCAATTTTACCTCTTAATTTATGTACTTTCTCAATCAGAAAGTTTTGCTGGTTCCCTCTGTCAAAGGATGAAATCCAGATTCCTTAGGGTGGCATTTAAAGTATTTCACATTCTGGCCCATAAATACTCTTTGAATCACTTTTACACTCTTCAAAAACTTTTCCTCTGATTTAAGGCAATCTCAGTTTCTCAAGGACCTTCAGGTAAGCCAAACATATTCTCACATCTCTGCTTTCTTTCACACTGTAATGTTGTAACTCTCCTATGCCCAGTCCATTCATTACTACTTGTACTTCCCTGCCTGTTGCTTCAGAAACAGTCCAAACGCCACATCCTCCATATTTCCTGCCAGGACTATCTTAGCATCAAGATATTTTATCCTCTGAAGTTTCATTTTGCTTATAACTGAGACACATAACTTACCACTTAGTTAAATATTACCTTGATAGTTTTTGGATGCTACGACAGTTGCCCTCTCAATAAGATTCTGAATAACTTAAGTGGGGATCATGTTTTGCACCTCTGTCTCCCTCAAAGACAGGCACAATATATTGAAGGTTCTTACAAAATAGTCACTTCTGACTCAATGAAAGATATGCTGTGTTAGTATATAACAAACTTCAACAGGAGATGGTGATAAGTTAATCTATTGCCTTTTTTTCCACACAAGGAAATGGAGACCGGAAAGTAGGGCAGGATTCAAGGTCAAGCCTCAGCAAGGTTTGACCTTGACCAAATGCCCTAAGGTAATTTTTACAAAAGTGAGAGAATGCTTGCCCACCCACAACCTCTCCCACAACTTAGAGACGTTCAAAGACCACCAGCGAGGAGCAAATTACCAAAGAAGAAAATTGAAAGCCGATGCAGTAGGCCCACCTAATAACCCCCAAGCAGCTAGGCAGTACTCAGATCAGAAACAGAAGACAAGCATGTGCCTCAGAAAACCCAGTAGGGGAACAGAAGCAAGATGGCGACGGCATAGGTGAACTGGTGAGATTCTGTGAACGTGAGTTCACAAAAAGGCTATTACTTCTCTTCCCCATCCCCCAGCCCACCACCAACCGTGCTGGTGCCAGGCCCAGGAACTTAGGTCCCACACAGGGCCAGATATTGTGGGCCCCCCCCTTCTGCTGCTGTTCAACTGCGTGGGTGGGAGTCTCCGGTCCCAGCCCCCTCCAGCTCCCTCCCCGGCTGCATTGTCTCCAGCCCGGCACCCGGCACCAAGCTGCCAGTCACACAGGGAGGCTCTGGGCGCCCGCCCCTCAGAGACACCAGTCCCATTCCTGGCTGAAGTACCCTGTGGGGGGCCCAGCGCCACTCTTGCCGCTCACTGCCTGCCCTTTGGAACTTTGGAGCTCTGGAACTCCGGGCCCACCCTGGCTGAGGCACTCAGCATGAGACCCCAAGCCAGGGGACCCAGACAAGTGGAAAAAAACATATCTGCTTAAACTGCCTCGCCATTGTCCAGGCAGAGACTTCCATTGATCCGCTCACCTATCAACAAACTTTACCTCATTTCCTAAGGCCAGATATTGCAGCCTCCTGCTGCTGCTATTCCACTGCATGCGTGGGAGTTTTGGGTCCCAGCCCCCTCCCGCTCTCTCCCGGATGCATTGTCTCCAGCCTGGCACCCAGCACCAAGCCCCCCGGGCACACAGGGAGGCTCTGGGCGCCCGCCCCTCAGAAACACCAGTGCCATTCCTGACTGAAGTACCCTGTGGGGGACCCAGAGCCACTCTCGCCGCCCACTGCCTGCCCTTTGGAGCTTTGGAGCTTTGGAGCTCTGGAACTCCTGGCCCACCCTGGCTGAGGCACTCAGTGCGAGAACCCAAGCCGGGGGACCCAGACAAGTGGAGAAAAAAAGATCTGCTTAAACTACCTTGCTAGTCTCCAGGCAGAGACTTCCATTGCCCCGCCCACCTACCAATAAACTTGACCTCAGTTCCTAAGGCAACAGCGTGAAACAGGAGACAAAGCCCCATCCGTACGCTGCAACGAAAAACAAAAGGGAGAGGCCAGAATCGGAGATCAGAGAAGTGACTCTAGTCTGATCGCTTATTTTGACTTATGATTTTATCATTGAAACTGTTGGTTTAGATCACGTTTGGTGATTACCTTCTGACTTACACTGTTTCTTGATTTTATTGGCCTGTCTCTGTGTAGCTATCAGTACTCTTTAGGGAATCTTTCTTACCTGTCTTTCTTCACTTCTTCCCAGCCCTGTGTCTCTTTCTCATCTGATAGTTGGTATGTATATCTGTTTTCCCTCTCGCACTTCTCTCTTTCGCTTATTTTGACTTATGATTTTATCATTGTAACTGTTGGTTTAGATCACGTCTGTCAGACTTACACTGTTTCTCGATTTTATTGGCCTATCTCGGTGTAGCTCTCAGTACTCTTTAGGGAATCTTTCTTATGTGTCTTTCTTCACTTCTTCCTGGCCCTGTGTGTCTTTCTCACCTGATAGTTGGTATGTATATCTGTTTTACCTCTCGCACTTCTCTCTTTCTAACTCCCTATTGACCCCCACTTCCTCCATTGTTTTCCTCTTTTATACACCCCCTTTATAAATCTAGGGACCAAGACTACATACTGCTGAATAGACAGACTGTAAAGCAGAGGGAAAAGTGAACAAAGCCAGAAGACCCTCATAAGGAAGAACAGGTCATTGCATAAGAGAAATAAAAGCGAACCCACCTTCCCTCAAAAACAGAATTGAAAAAGGGGAGGGAAAGGGGGGGAGGGAGAAAAATCTACAGAAATGAAGAAAAACCAAAAGAAGAGTATGGGTCTCTCCCAGACGCCTGGGAGAGCAGACACTGAGAAAACTGACTTTGGAATGCAAACAGTGAAAAGCCCCCCGAATGAAGGGTCTCAAACTGCAAATGTAGATATCAAAACAATAATGGAGAGATTAAAAAGAAGTGAGAAGACACAAGAAGAAACTAGGAAGGAGCTGATATCTGAGATAACAGTAATAAAGAATACTGTGAATGAAATACATAACAAACTAATAAGCATGGAAAGCAGAATTACCCAAGCAGAAGAAAGAATCTCAGCGCTTCAGGACCAAAATATAGAAATAACCCAAACTCTTAAAAACATAGAAAATAAGCTCAAAAAGACAGAACAAAACCTTCAAGAGATGAGTGACTACCTCAAGAGGCCTAACCTAAGAGTAATTGGACTCCCTGAGGCAGAAAGAGAAACAGAGACCACATTGGAACAAACTTTCCATGAGATCATTCAAGTAAATTTCCCTTATCTAATCAGTGATGCAAAAATTCAAACACAAGAGATTCAGAGAAACCCCGAAAGACAACAAATGAGAAGACCAACTCCTAGACACATAATAATTCACCTAAATAAAGTAGGCACAAAAAAAAATCCGAAAGGCAGCAAGAGAAAAAGGCCTGATCACCTACCACGGAAGACCAATCAGAATAGCAGCAGATTTATCTGAAGAAACCCTGCAGGCTAGGAGAGCTTGGAGCCCTATCTTTAAAGTCCTAAAAGATAAACAATTTCAACCAAGAATAACCTACCCGGCCAAGCTAAGCTTCATCAGTGAGGGAGAATTAAAATATTTCCCAGATATCCAATCATAAGAACTTATGGTGCCACCAAACCATCGCTACATGAAACACTTAAGAAAGTACTAAATACAGAAGAAAAGGAAAAAAGAACAACGTTCTTCACAAGAGTACAGGGAAAAGAATAAAATATACATGAACCAACCCCAAAACCAAAAGAAAGACAAAAAAAAAAAAGAAAAACAAGTGGAAGAACAACAACTCAATAAGAACTCCATGATAGGGACGATCTCTCACATTTCAATAATTAGTCTGAATGTGAATGAACTAAACGCACCACTGAAAAGACATAGACAAAATAGATAAAATATCACCAGGCAACAATATGCTGCCTTTAAGAGACCCATCTCACTAGAAAGGACATACACAGACTCAAAGTAAGAGGATGGGAAACAAATTTTCAGGTGAATGGAACACAAAAGAAAGGAGGAGTCACGATCCTAATTTCAGACAAAATACCATTTAAACTATCAAAAGTTTAAAAAGACAGAGGGATACTACATAATAATAAAAGGTTCACTCCATCAACAAGAAATATCTATCCTAAACATATATGCACCCAACATAGGTGCACCAACATTCATAAAGTAACTTCTAGGAAAACTAAAGAAAGACATTGACTCTAACACCATCATACCTGGGGACTTTAATACACCACTCACAACCCTAGACAGATCATCAGGACAAAAAATCAGCAAGGAGATCCAGAACCTCAATGAGACTCTGGACCAAATGGACTTAATTGATACCTACAGAACACTCCATCCAAAGACCACAGAATACACATTCTACTCATCACCACATGAAACTTATTCTAAGATCGACCACATAATTGGACACAAATCAAGCATAAGCAAATTTAAAAGGACTGAAATTCTACCATGCACCTTCTTGGACCCCAGTGGAATAAAAATAAACATTGACACCAACAAGGTCCCCCCCAAAAACCCACAAAGACATGGACACTAAACAGCATGATGCTAAACAACTCCTGGGTCAATGATGAAATCAAAACAGAGATCAAAAGATACCTGGAAACAAATGAAAATGAAGAAACATTTTACCAAGATCTCTGGGACACCTTAAAAGCTGTAGTAAGAGGGGAATTTATATCCCTACAAACACACATGAGGAAAATGGAAGGAACAGAAATTCACAACCTTACAAGCCACCTAAAGAAGCTGGAAAAGCAAGACCACGAAAACCCTAATTTCAGCAGAAGAATCCAGATCACCAAAATAAAAGCCCAAATCCACACATAGAAGACAAAAAGATAATACAAAAAAATCAATGAAACAAAAAGCTAGTTCTTCGAAAGAATAAACAAGATTGATGGTCCCCTAGCTAGACTGACCAAGAAAAAACGAGAAAAAAACCAAATAAACACAATCAGAAACACAAAAGATGAAGTCACATCTGACCCTGAAGAAATACAAATGATCATTAGAGACTACTACGTACACTTGTATGGAAACAAACTTGAAAACCTTAAGGAAATGGAGGACTTTCTGACATCACACAACCTACCTAAGTTGGAACAAGAAGAAATTGAGACCCTAAATAAACCAATAACAATCAAGGAAATCGACTACGTAATAAGAAAACTTTCTACAAAAAAAAGCCCTAGACCAGATGGCTTTCCAGCAGAATTCTACAAGACATTTAAGGAGGAGCTGATACCAATCCTACTGAAGGTATTCCAGGCGATTGAAAAAGATGGAACGCTCCCCAAATCATTTTACGAAGCTATATCACATTGATACCCAAACCAGGTAAAGATCCAACAAAGAAAGAGAACTACAGGCCAATATCTTTGATGAACATAGATGCCAAAGTTCTCAACAAGATCCTAGCAAACCGGATTCAGCAATACATCTCAAAAATCATCCACCATGACCAAGTAGGCTTCATTCCTGGGATGCAAGGTTGGTTCAACATTCGTAAAACCATAAATGTTATTAAATACATCAACAGATGTCAAAACAAAACCCACATGATTATATCATTAGATGCAGAAAAAGCTTTTAATAAAATCCAGCACCCCTTCTTGATAAAAACGCTTGAACATCTACACATACGGGGAACATACCTCAAAATAGTAAAACCAACTACGAGAAGCCCACAGCGAGCATACTCCCACATGGACAAAAATTAGAACCATTTCCCCTGAAAACTGGAACAAGACAAGGATGCCCATTCTCACCCCTCCTGTTCAACATTATACTGGAAGTCCTGGCTCGAGCAATCAGAGAAGAGAAGGCAATCAGGGGTATCAAATAGGAAAAGAGGAAATCAAGTTATCTTTCTTTGCAGATGATATGATTGTGTACCTTGAAAACCCAAGAGAATCTGTCAAAAACCTCCTTACACTGATAAAGGCCTTTGGCAAAGTCTCAAGATACAAAATAAATGTACAAAAGACAATCACATTTCTCTACACCAATAATAAACAAACAGAAACCCAAATAAAAAACACAATTCCATTCACAATAGCCACAAAAAAAATGAAATACCTTGACATCTTCCCAACCAGAGACGTGAAAGACCTTTACAAGGAAAACTACAAAACACTGCTCAAAGAAATCAAAGTTGACACAAACAAGTGGAAAAATATCCCATGCTCATGGATCGGAAGAATCAACATTGTGAAGATGTCCATCTTACCTAAGGCAATCTACAAATTCAATGCAATACCCATCAAATTACCGGCAACATTCTTCTCAGACCTAGAAAAAACAACACAGGAATTCATATGGAAACACAAACGTCCAAGAATAGCCAGAACAATCCTCAGCAAAAAAAAATCAAAGCAGTGGTATCACATTACCAGACTTCAAACTTTACTATAAAGCTACAATCCTCAAAACAGCTTGGTATTGGTATAGGAACAGGCATATAGATCGATGGAATAGAATTGAGATTCCAGAAGCAAAACCTCAATTTCTCAACCAACTCATCTTCGACAAAGCCTCCACCACCTACCACTGGGGAGAGAAGAACCTATTCAGCAAATGGTGCTGGGAAAACTGGCTGACCACATGCAGAAGATTGAAACAGGACCCCTATCTATCCCCATGCACAAAGGTTATCTCCAAATGGATCAGAGACCTAAATGTAAAATCTCAAACCATAAGAACCTTAGAAAATGAAGGAAATACCCTCATGGAAATCGGAACTGGGATCCAATTCCTGAACAAAACACAAAACCCACAGCTCATAAGAGAGAAGATAGACAAGTGGGACCTTATTAAACTGACAAGCTTCTGCAAAGCCAAAGAAACCATCAAGAGAGCAGGGAGGCAGCCTACAGACTGGGAAAAAATATTTGCCAACACCAGTTCTGACAAAGGCTTAACATCCTGGATCTACAAGGAACTCAAACGTACTGAAAAGAAAAAAACAAACAACCCCATTAAAAAATGGGCAAAAGATATGAACAGACACTTCACAAAGGAAAACATCTGAGCAGCCAACAAACACATGAAGAAATGTTCAACCTCACTAATCATCAGGGAGATGCAAATCAAAACCACACTGAGATACCACCTAACCCCAGTCAGAATGGCAATTATCAACAAGTCAAAAAATAACAGCTGCTGGAGAGGTTGTGGTGAAAAGGGAACACTTCTACACTGTTGGTGGGAGTGTAAACTAGTGCAAACTCTGTGGAAAGCAGTGTGGCGATTCCTAAAAGCTCTAAATACCAACCTCCCATATGACCCCACAATCCCCCTACTGGGAATATATCCTGAAGAACACAAATCTCTCTATAAAAAAGATACCTGCACACGCATGTTTATCGCAGCGTTGTTCACAATAGCAAGAACCTGGAAACAGCCATGCTGCCCTTCAAAAGAGGACTGGATTTAAAAAATGTGGTACATATACACAGTGGAATACTACGCAGCCATAAAAAAGAACAAAATCATGAATTTTGCAGCAACCTGGATAGAACTAGAGTCTATAATACTGAGTGACCTCTCTCAGAAACAAAGATCCGAGTATCACATGTTCTCACTCATATAATGGACCTTAAACATCCAATGCAATACTATACGAAAATGACTGACAGTACTGGGAAACTATGGTGGTGGGAGGGAGATGAGATTAACAGTAGCAAATATCTGTCTGGGAACAGGGAAACACCCCATATCAACAGGGTGCCTGAATGAAATGCAATTGTATACCTAACCCTTAACTGTACCCCACAACTTCATTATAAAAAATAAATAAATAATTCAATTTTAAAAAAAAAGAAAACCCAGTAGGGAAATATGGTATGTGGGATGGGTTGAAGGACCAGAACTGGATCCATAGCGAAGCCTGACTCAACCCCCCTTCAGATGATACCTCCAGAATGGCAATGTTCAGTCAAGTTCACAGAAGGAAAGTGGAAAAAATTAATTGAACCCCAACTATGTGCTAAATACTACACTGGATGATACTCAACCATCACAAGAAACCTTTGGGATAGTGCTGGTATTATATAACATCCCCATTTTACAGATAAGTAAACAGGTCCAAGTATTAAACAACCGCCTCCATGGTCTCCAACAAGAGATAGAACCAGCACACCTACCCAGACCTGTCTGACTCCACCATGCACGTTCTGCTCTAATGCAGTGCTCCTCAGCTCAGCAAATGCCTCTGTGGCATTCTGTGCAAGGCACTGAACAAAACACAGAGAGCAGAAAAACACACTCTTACCCTCAAGGAGTTTATCATTCATTATGAGTTCCACAAATATTTCCTGAGCCTCTCTTATGTAAACTAGAAAGACACCTGCTAAACTTAGAAAATTAGACAGAGATCAGAGTTCAAGGCCCAGGGGTAAAGATCACTTTTGTTTTCTTTGTTCTTGGAGAAAGAAGTAGGAAACAGAGATGTGTCATGAGAAAAAAACTAGACAAACTGTTGGGAGACCCAGGCTTTCCAAATAAGCTGTGTCAAGTAAGTACCTTTTTGACCTAACTGGCTCTAAACCTGGGGGACATTTTAGACAGCAGGAGAAATGGAAATACATTGGAATAATTCATGAGTAAATAGCACTTCTCTCTTCTTAAGTTATGTATGTACATACACATATAGAGTAGTAGAAAACTCTCACTCTCTATATATGTGTGTATGTAAATATAGCTGAAGGAGCATATTTATTTATAAAAAATTGCATACAAGCACATATAATTATATTTTAAATTTGCATCTGACATCTTCTCTGGAATAGTACTTTGCTTATACCTGTGTTATAGCTTTTATCAAACATAAATATGTATTAATATGGCTTCTACATATGTCTGTCTTCTCTGCTATACTGACTTCCTTAATGTAGAAATCAAATTTCATTCAACTCTGCATCCAAAGTGCCTAACACAATGCCTGACACATGGCAGGCACTATACAAACTCCTCTGGATGAATTATAAATATATGGCAATAAAAGAAGGAATGAGATGATAAATGTATGAGAGAGGTATAGATGGTACGCTATAAGAGTTGAGAAGAAGAAGCAGTTAAGTCCAGAAAACATGATCAGCAAAGTCTTCATGAAGTAGGGGTTGTATGAGCTGGGCCTTAAGGCATGGAAAGAAAGTAGATATTCCGAAATGAAGTTCACCTGCCTGCTTTATTTCTCTTTCTTTCTTTCCAAATTGGCTGGGGGAGATAGAAAAGAGGAGTGAGGAGGGCCAGGATTCCAGTTATGAGAAACATCATGGAGGTGAAGCAGCATGGGCCTTTGGGGGGTAGGTACACTGAGGTGGGAAAGAAGGTACAAGGGACGATGAAGCACGCGGGAAAGGGAAAAGAGGACTCACACTTGGTGCGGTCAATTATGAGTTAGTAAAAAAGTTTTACAAGCAGTGAAGAGGATGATGACAATAAGGGACATGGCTGGCCTCTTAAAAATCAGCTGGCACTGTCTTTGTTAAGCATCCACCTCCAATTTTCTTGTCCCCAAGCACCTAGTGTCTTCTGCTCCCAGATGACTGGGCCAACTTTCAGACACACGCAATGCCAGCAACAAATAGCTGTATTTCTTACTTTCCCCTTTTCTCTTTAATTCATCTATACCTGCCCTATGACCAGTCCTTGATGGTAAAGTGATTTTCAAAAAATGGCTTCAGTCACCTTGAAACGTGTAACCCTCCTTAACCCATTGCCTTCTGGGATTATCTGCACTTGAACTAAGGAGTCTAAGTCGCTGGTGGGATTGGGGAAAGTGGTATTTGGGGGAAACTGCACATCCTACTGCCTGTGAGAGAGAAAGTATCCACATTCTGAAGTTTCAGTCCCTACTCCATCCAAGAATCCTTCTAAAATTCCTTCAAGTCTCAATTCACTGATCCCTTTGGCCAGCCCTCTGCTTCCTGGATGAGGCTTGTGAGGCCACTTGGAAAATCCCAAAGACCCAATCTCACCTCACACTACTGCAGGAGCCTGGGCAATTCATGCACCTTTACAGAATCGGCTCTGGGTTTTTCTGAAATGGGGTAATAATACATTTACCTCCGTCAAGCTCACAGGGTTGTCAATTAAAATCCAATAAGGGAACCCTACCTGCTTTAATAAGCTATATGTGCAAACATGAGTTGTTAGTGTAACAAACACTCTTCTTTGGTGGATAGGATTCAGATTCTAGAGCTGCTGAGCTCCTTCTAAAAATGCTTATTCATTCCAGATCTTGAATGCAAATATAGAAGGCTGCATATCAGGGCCAGTGTGCTCACCTAGCTCCTCTACTCAGCTTTGGAAATCAGACAGGAAGCTGTGGGTATTCCTGTTATCTGAAAGGATAACGCATAGTCTGCAAATTCATAAATCACTAGGATGCTCTGGCCCATGAGCACATTCAATGAAGTGAGGACTTTTGATGGCTATACAATTTTACTCTGAAGGAAAATTACTTTAGTTCATTAAACCTTCCTGTAAATCTTGGTCCCTTTTAAAGCCATCCAGCCCTTAGTGAAGTTGGTATCTCTTGTACTAATTCCTTTTCCTCCCAACTAGATTATAAACTCATGGTGGTCAGGGAGACCATTTTTATTATTTTGAATACCCAGTGAGTGCTCAGACATTTTCATGCTTTGGGCCAGTTGGGTTCTGGAATATAGTTGTTGAATTTTCTCCTCCTGAACAACCTCCTCCAGGTCCCCCCATCATCACTTGTGACCTCATTCCTGCCCGATATGACAGTCCTTTGCTTCCAGTCAAGTGTATAAGAGACACATAGGCTTTCTATACCAAGAGTGGTTATGAATGGTAACATAAGCAACAACATACATCGAGGACTGCCAGCAAGAGTGTATGTTAAGTCTCAGCCTAGTCTTGTGAGTCCTGGCATCGAGGAGCCTCCCCCCAGGGAGTAGAAATTCAACAACCATATTCCAGAACCCAAGGGGCCCCTTTTCCCCCAGCTACCCGTTTGCTCTATGGGTTCCTATATAGGGCACCCAGTCATCATGGCAGGGGATGGAGGCATTCCCTAGGCTTCACTCAGACTCCCCTTCCCAAGATTGATTTCCCCAACCTGCCAAACTCAGAAATTAACATTGAGTCACACCTGGTGGCAGGCTGATTACATCGCACCCCTTCCATCTCTAAAAAAATTTTTTCCCTCATTGGAATTGCTTTCCCTGCCTGCAGTGATTATGCTAGAATCAAAATATTTCAATTTCAGAATGCCTTATTCACTGTCCCGGTATCCTATGTAACATTGCTTCTATTTCTATTTTTTTTTTTTTTTTTTTTTTTTGAGTTGGAGTCTCACTCTGTCGCCCAGACAGGAGTGCAGTGGCTGCTCCCGGCCACTGCAACCTCAACCTGCTGGGCTCCGGCGATCCTTCTGCCTCAGCCTTCCAAGTAGCTGGAACTACAGGCACGTGCTACCATGCCCAGCTACTTTTTTTTTTTTTATTTATTGTAGAGATGAGGTCTCGCCAAGTTGCCCAGGGCAATCCACTCACCTCAACCTCCCAAAGCGCGGGATTACAGATTGAGCCACTGAGCCCAGCTATAGCATTACTTCTAATAAAGGAATTCATTTCACAGCAAATGAAGTGCAGTACTGGGCATGTCCATGGAATTCACTGGCCTTGCCACAAACATGATCACCCCCAGAGGCAGCTAGACTGCTTTAATAGTTGAAAAAAATTTTGACGACTCAATGACAATACTAGCTAGGAGCCAACACCCTTATGAGGTTGTGGTGCTAGAATGTGAATTTGACCAATGAATGGTCAAAATACTTCATATGTCTGAACATCAGGAATCAGAAGTGGGAGTGGTTCCTCCCATTATCACACCCAGGAAGCCATCACAGAATATTTTCTTCATGTCCAACAACTTTGGCCTCTGTTGACAGAGAAGTCAAGGATCCCAAGGAGGGAACTGTCACAAGAAGACAAAACATGTGTTCCACTGAATTGAAAGCTGAAAAGATTATCCATCTATTTTGAGCTTCTTCTCATGCTACCACTGACCCAACAAGTAAGGAAGGTATTGCTTACCAGCCGGGGTTATATGTCCCTATTATCAAGGGGAAATGGAGATGCTATTATTCAATGAAGACCAAAAGAATGTAGTTTAAAATTTCATTATTGTTATGCCTCTTATTAACTCTAAGCTCTCCTATTATTTTCAAGTCTTGAAGTAAAAGTTAATGGAAAACCACAGTAATAAAGGCAAGACTATTAAGGACTCATATTGTTTGAATCACTCTATCACACTACCAGGTGAAAATCTTCAACAGCTGGGGTGTTTGCTAAGGACAAAGGAAATATGAAATGGGAGCTGAAAAAGAAAGTCAACTTGGCCTGTCAACTATGCCTGATGACTAGTAAGAGAAACGAATAAAATAGCAAGTCTGTGTATGTTTCCTTGCTTGGTTTATGTGTATATTCATACAAAGATGGCAGAGATAGACAGACATAGTATAGAGTCCTCTTCCCTCACTTTCATTCTATATCTTGACTGAAATCATACAATGCCTTGATAGCTTTGTGACCCTGTCAGCTGCAGGTTTTCCCCAGCAGGGATGAAACCAAACCAGAACCTTGAACATTCATAGGCACTGATAAATGTACCTAGGGTGTTGTCTAAAACACTGAAATAAATAGCCCTGACCCTGAGCCAAATGCCTTAAACCCTCATATAAACTCCATACGCCAAATGCCTCACTGCGAGCATACCTAGGTAAAACATCTGTTTTCTGACACTGTTCACCATGAGGATATGGTCCCAGCACTCTATACAAAAATTCTCCTAATACATGCTTTGTAGTGTGGTGTTTAGTGCTTCTTTCTTTGGAATCCCAACTGGCTCTATCTCAGGATGGTTTGAGATTTTGAGGCAATTCCAGGCAGAAGTACAACAGACACAGACAGATGGCACCCATAAATTATTCTCTTTTATCCTACTCTCCATTTTTTAAATTTAATATAAAGAATACTGGTGTTGGCTAACTTCACAACTAGCTTAAAGTTACATGATATCCACACATGATTGTAATAGGACTACAAAAGTAATTAATACCACCCACAGAAGGTCTAGCAACTAACAGGAAGTTACACCTCTTTCTTGAGCAAGAGGGAAAGCATTCTCATGGTATGTGAAGTCATTGCATTGTATTAGGCAGAATCACAAAGTTAAATATGAACATAAGAGTGAAAAAAGATGCTCACAGTAGCCAAAGAGGTACACTGAGCTCTTAACTCTGAGCCCCCAGTCCTGCCTATGGACTGCCTATGCAAGTAACCAGGGCCCTGCAAATTGCATTTCTAAGACTCTCCTATTGGTCGGCTTCCAGGTTGACACTAGTGGGGACTGTCAGAGGATGGAAAAGCCACTCGTCATGCATCTATTATCAGGTGACAGCATATCAGAGGCAAAAGAGCTGACGGAAGCCAAAGCACTGGTGATGGGTTTCAGTGACCCAGGTGTGCAGGATCCTGGGTTCTTCTCATGTACCTCAGAACACACAGGGGGAATCTGGGTGGCAGAAATCGGTTGGGAAAGACCCTCAGCTTCTAGTACTGTTTCCTTTCCACCTATGCAGGGTGTGATCAATCCTGCAGTTACCAATCATTGAACAATGTTGCCTTTCACTTTCTTTTTTTAATGTTGATTTTAAAGAGTGGGGTACAATTCAGGGTTAGGCATAAAAATAGTCATTATATGGGAACATTTGGACCTCACTTTTTTCCCCACATCACCTGCTTTGCGATCAGGTACCCTATTGATGAAGTGTGCCCCCCCACTCCCTCCCCGGCAGTTTCCCACTACTGCTAACCCCTTTCTTAGGGTATTATGATAATTGCTCAGGGTCTGCTTATGCGTGAGAACATGTGGTATTCAGTTCTTTGTTTCTGTGATAGATCACTGAGTATTATACATTCTAAATCCATCCAGGCTGCTGAAAAGTTCATAATTTTGTCCTTCTTTATGGATGCATAATATTCCATCATTTATATGTACCACATTTTTTAAATCAAGTCTACTTTTGGTGGGCAGCATGGTTGGTTCCATGTTTTTACTATTATGAATAGTGTTGCAATAAACTTGCATGCACAGGTATCATTTTGTAGAAAGATTTGGGTTCCCCCAGGTATACTCCCAGAAGAGGGATTGCTGGATTGTATGGGAGGCCAATTTTTAGATCTTTTAGGAATCATCACACTGTTTTACAGAGTTTGCACTTTCTTGCCTCTCCAGCCTTTCCAGCACTCTTGTAATCAATTCCTGCATTCAATCTTTTCTTTTAGAAATATTAGAGTCAAAGACCCTGACTGACACAGAATAGGATAGGAGATAGGTGTACAAGGAAACCAAGGAGAGTGTGGGTTCTGGAAGCCAAGTGAAAAAAATAATATTTCAAGGAGAAGGACGTGATCAGTTCCCTGTAAAGAGAAATGCTGTTGATAGTTTGCATATAAGAAATATTGAGAATAAACCATTAAATTAAGTTACTAGATTACTTCAAAGGCCTTTAAAAAACTCATTCACTTAATTTCTGATCCTCATCCTTCTTCAATCTTTACACCATAATGACTTATCTAAGGCAGAGTTCAAATCTTATTATCCATTGCCAATGATGCTCTAGCGGCTTCTCATTGCCTTTAGAATATAGCTAAATTCCAGGTTGACTAACCAAAGAAAATCTATGTGCATATAGAGGATTTTGGAATTAATAATACATGAGTGAACCATTCCATACAAATGTGACTGAGAAAAGATGGCTGCCAGTACAGCGACGAACTATTCTATATTCTCAATGAAGTAGAAGAAATAAAAACAAGTATTTAAAAATAAAACCCTTTTTGTGTAGTGGATTGAGTTCCTCTGGGTATATTCCAGATGGGGGATTATTGGATCAGGTACCTGTGCACGCATGTTTATTGCAACACTATTCACAATAGCAAAAACATGGAACCAACTGAGCTGGCCATCAAAAGTGGACTGAATTTTTTAAATGTAGTACATGATGGAATATTAAGGACAAAATTATGAACTTCACAGCAACTCCAATGTATTTAAAGTCTATCATGCTCAGGGTTCTATCACAGAAATAAAGAACTGAGTACCATGTGTTCTCACTCATAAGTGGACCCTGGAAATTTATCATAATACTACACGAAAGAGATTGGCAATAGGGGGACACTGACAGGAGGGGGAGGAAGAGGGGAGCACATAACATCAATAAGAGTACCTGATCCCAAACCAGGCCAAGTGAAGACCACAAACTATGCCCCAAACTTCACCTGTATGATGACCACTTATGTACCTAATCCTGAATTGTACTCCACATTCTTTAAATTAAAAAAAAATTTTTTTAAGAAGAATATAGCCAAATTCCTCAGCAGGTCATCAAAGGTCTTTCTCAACCTAACTCCAATAGACTTTTAAACCTCTTCTAGACCCACTTTCCCAAATGGCCACTACATTCCAGCCACACTGGAATGCCTGTTTCTCCCTTCCCATTCTCCCACACCTGTGCACATGCTCTTCTCTCTCCACTGAAAGCCCTTGTCTACCAGACTTTGTCCTTGCCATTCCAGGCACAGCTCAAATAGCATCCGCACTCTCATGTCCCACTTGTCCTCCAAGAAAGAATTAATTTTTCCTTAATCTGTGATCCCCTACTTTGTTGCACATAACTCCAATTCTGCTATTCACCAGACTATAATTTTTTTTCTTCATTTTAAAGATGTGGGGTACAGCCGGGCTCAGTGGCTCAGCCTGTAATCCCGCACCTTTGGGAGGCTGAGGTGAGTGGATTGCCTGAGCCTGTGGGTTCGAGACCCGCCTGGTCAGCGAGACCTCATCTCTACAATAAATCAAAAAATCAGCTGGGCGTGGTAGCACGTGCCTGTAATTCTGGCTACTCGGAAAGCTGAGGCAGAAGGATCGCCGGAGCCCAGGAGGCGAAACTGCGGTGGCCGAGAGCGGCCACTGCACTCCAGTATGGGCGACAGAGTGAGACTCCAACTCAAAAAAATATATAAATAAATAAATAAAATAAAGATGTGGGGTACAACTATAATTTTTTATTTGCATATGTGTCTCTCCCACTAGGTTATATGCCCCTTCAGGACAGGGTCCCTATTTTTCTCATTATTATACTCCAGAAGCATTAGTAAATGTTTCATTGATATTAAATGTATAAATCAACAGAAATACAGCACATTTGCTGAACTGAAACTGTGTCAGAGGCATCCAAAGAAGGAGATAATGAGTCTGTGCCGGAGTGGTCAAGACACCCTCACAGAAGATGAAAGACTCTAGTGAGATACTAAAAAACAGGAGAAAACAGAGAGAGAGAGAGAAATTCTCAACCCTCTCCTTACTGGGAGCATTGTATTTCAAGGATGTCTTCTCCTTAGATAAGATAGTCTGCCAACCATCTCCAAAAGGGAAAGTCCAAGTGGCTTGTGAAAGAATTTCAATAATGTCCACAAGTGGGTAAGAGAAAAGGAATATGGGGGCAGGGAGGGAAGATAGGAAAAGCAATCTCCTGAAATATGACTGTATTAAGTTTTAAAGAGTTGTTATTCCCTAAGGACTTCTACAGAAGACAAAGGTACTGGTTTTACTATGCTTCACTTGACTGTACTTCATAGACACCATGTTTTTTTGTTTTGTTTTTTGAGTTCGAGTCTCACTCGGTCGCCCAGACTGGAGTGCAGTGGCCGCTCCCGGCCACCGCAGCCTCGACCTGCTGGGCTCCGGCGATTCTTCCGCCTCAGCCTTCCAAGACACCATGTTTTTTACAAGTTGAAGGTTTGTGGCAACCCTGTGTCCAGCAAGTCTATCGGCACCATTTTTCCAACAGCATGTACCCACATCATATTTCCGAGTCACACTGGAAATATGTTTTATGTGATATGTTAAATATCACGATATTTAAAACTTTCTCATTATTATAATATTAGTTATGGTGACCTGTGATGAGCAACCTTTGATATTGCTATTGTAATTTTTGTAAAGTACCACAAACTGGGCCCCTTTAAAGCAGCAAACTTAATTCATAAATGGTTGTGCTCTGACTGCTCCTCTGAACAGCCTCAGTCCCTCCTTTCCCAACCCTCAGGCCTTTCTATTACAAGAGACACAACAATATTGAAATTAGGTCAACTAATAACCCTACAGTGGCCTTTAAGTATTCAAGTGAAAAGAAGAGTCACACAATTTGAATCAAAAAGCAGAAATGAGTAAGCTTAAGAAGGAAGGCATTTGGAAAGCCAAGATGAAAGCTACGGCTCTTGTGCCAGACAGTTAGCTAATTTGTAAATGCAAAGGAAAAATTATTGGAGGAAATTAAAAGTGCTACTCCAGTGAACACACAAATAATAAGCAATTGAACAAATTCTCTTGCTGATAAGGTGAAAGCTTGAGTGGTCTGGATAGAAGATCAAATCAACCACAATGTTCCTTTAAGCCAAAGCCTAATACAGAGCAAGGCCCTAAGTATGTTCAATCATATGAAGGCTGAGAGAGGTGAGGAAGCTGCAGGAAAGAAGTCTGAAGATAGTCAAGGTTGGTTCATGAGGCTTAACATAAGAAGCTAACTCCATAACATAAAACTGCCAAGTGAAGTATCAAGTGCTGACATACAAGCTACAGCAAGTTATCCAGAAGATCTAAAATTATTGATGAAAGTGGCTACACTAAACAATATATTGTCTATGTAGAAGAAACAGCATTCTATCAAAATCAGGATATCACCTAGGATTTCAAAACTAGAGAGAAGTCAATAAGTGACTTTAAAGAACAGGCTGACTCACTAGAAGCGAAAGCAGCTGGTGCCTTTAAGTTGAAACCAATGCTCATTTTCCACTCCAAAAATTCTAGTGTCTTTAAGACTTACACTAAATTTATTCCAACTTCACTCATAAAATGGAACAACTAAGCCTAGATGACAGCACATCTCTTTACAGAATGATTTACTAAACATTTTAAGAGCATTGCTGAGACCTACTGCTGAGAAAAAGAGGTTATTTTTAAAATATCTTTGATCATTGAAAATGTACCTAGTCACCAAAGCTCTGATGGAGATATACAAGAAAAGTTACGATGTTTTGACGCCTGTTAACACCACTTCCATTCTGCAGTCTGCAGAGAAATTTCAACTTTCAAGTCTTAATTCAGAAAATGCATTTAATTACATTCAAGTGAATCTCTATAGATGTCATAGTGATTCCTCTGATGGGACCTGAGAAAAGCAAATGAAAAGTCTTTTGGAAAAGACTCACTGTTCTAGATGCCATTGATGACTCATGAGACAAGACCAAATAACATTACCAGGAATTTGAAATAAACTGATTAGGCTGGGCCCATTTGCTCAGCCTGTAATCCCAGTACTTTGGGAGGCTGAGGCAAGTGGATTGTCTGAGCCTGGGAGTTCAATACCAGCCCAGGTAACTTGGTGAGACTTAGTCTCCACAATACATTTTTTTAAATAGCCAGGCATGGTAGCACGCACCTGTAGTTCTGGCTACTTGGAAGGTTGAGGTGGAAGGATCTCTGGAACCCAGCACATTGACACTGGGATGGCCGTGAGTGTGCCACTGCACTCCAACCTGGATGACAGAGTGAGTCTCCTACTAAAAAAAAAGAAAAGAAAGAAACTGATTACAATCCTCACATCTTTGAGGGGTTTAAGACTTCACTGGCATGAGTAACTTCGGATATAGTGAAAATAGCAAAAGAACTAGAATTAGAAATGGAAACTAAGGTTGTCACAGAATTGTTGCAATTTCATGATAAAACTGGAATAGATGAGAAGTTGCTTCCCAGCGATGAGTGAAGAAAGTAGTTTATTGAGATGGGATCTATTCCCAGTGGAGATTCTGTGAGAATTGTTGAAATGAAAATAAAGGATCTAAATATTACACAAAATTAATTGATAAAGCAGCAACAGGATTAAAGAGAAGTGACTCCAGTTTTAAAAGAAGTTCTACAGTGAGTAAAATGTTATCAAACAGCATCACATACTGCAGATAAATTGTTTATGAAAGGAAGAGTCAAGCAATGCAGCAAATTTCACTGTTGTCTTACTTTAAGAAATCTCCACAGCCATTCCAACCTTCAGAAACCACTACCTTTGATCAGTCAGTAGTCACAAAATCAAGGTAAGACCCTTCAAAAGCAAAATGGCTGTGACTCACTAAATGTTTAGATGATCATTAGCATTTTCAGGCAATAAAATATTTTTTAGACATAATGCTATTGTACACCTAATAGGCTACAGTGTAGTACAGGCACAACTTTTATATGCACTGGGAAACCATAAGTCATGTGACTCACCTTATTGTGATATTCACTCTCTTGCAATAATATGGAACCAAACCCACAAGATCTCTGAGGTATACCTATACATATACCTGTACCTTATGAAATGTATATTAAAGAAAACAACATATAGACAAAAAGAACAGCTTAATTAGACTAGACTACTTTAGACAAGAGAAAAAGAAATGCATCAAGGACCTAGGTGGACACACTAACATTTATTGAGCATCTACTGATTGCCAATCACCATGCTTAGTGTTCCATGTGTATTACACAAATAATAGGCATAACCATGGTGAAAGGGAGATGCAGTATCCATATTACCCAGATGGGAAAACTTCCCAGGTCATACAGGTAGGAAAAGGTAATAAGAATCAGCACCCAAATCCAGGTTTATCTATTCCTACATAATCCAGAGTAGGAATAAGATACACAGAAATTATAAAGCATTAAAAGTGGGCCGCTTTTAAGAAAGTACTTTATGGGGCAACCCCCTCAAGTCCCCTCCCACTCTGGGAGCTTCTTTGTCTTCTCAATAAATCTGCTTTCCAATAAAGAAAGAAAGAGAAAGAGAGACAGAGAGAGAGAGCGAGAGCGAGAGCAAGAAAGAGAGAGAGAGAAAGAAAGAGAGAAAGAGAGAAAGAAAGAAAAAAGAAAGAAAAGAAAGAAAGAAAGAAAGAAAGAAAGAAAGAAAAAAAAAAAAGAAAGAAAAAAAGAAAGAAAAAAAAGGAAAAAAAGGGAAAGGGGAAGGAGGAGGGAGGGGGGAAAGGAAAGGAAAGGAAGAAGGAAGAAAGGAAGAAAGAAAGAGCCGGGCTCGGTGGCTCAGCCTGTAATCCCGCGCCTTGGGAGGCCGAGGTGAGTGGATTGCCTGAGCCCGCGGGTTCGAGACCCACCTGGGCAACTTGGAGAGAACCTCATCTCTACAGTAAATCAAAATATTAGCCGGGCGTGGTAGCGCGTGCCTGTAATTCCGGCTACTCAAAAGGCTGAGGTGGAAGTATCGCCCAGCAGGTCGAGGCTGTGGTGGCCAGGAGCAGCCACTGCACTCCAGTCTGGGTGACAGAGTGAGACTCCAACACAAAAAAGAAAGAAAGGAAAGGAAGAAAGAAAGGGAAGGGAAAAAGAAGGAAAGGGAAAGGGAAAGGGAAAGGGAAAGGGAAAGGGAAAGGGAAAGGGAAGGAAGGAAAAAAAAAAAGGGGAAAAAGAAAAGGAAAGGAAAAGAAAGGAAAGGAAAGGAAGGAAGAAAGAAAAAGAAAAACTCCACAAAATTTAGTAACTAAATAAAGCAAGTGACAGATCAACGAAATGAAAATGCACTGCTTGTAAAAAAAAATGACTTGAATTGTGTGGGGTTGTTCTGGCTTTGTGTAACAAGCCATAAAAAATGAACTAAAAATTCATTCACTCTTATTCCCTAAGGGACTTTGAAAGTGAAAAAACAGCCATCTCTTGGAAACGATTTAGGTAGCATGTAGCCAAGCAACAGGGGTGGGGCAAAATGGCTCAAGAATTCCCTGCCAGTTTCGATATTCCATGGTGACAGCTCACCAGGACAACAGCTAATCAGTTCCAAAGGTCACTATACCTTCCTTCCTGCCCATCACTCCATCCATCCAAACACCACCCCTCCTCAGAGAAGGCCAAGGGCAGAAACAGATATGAGTCATAAGAGATAGGACAGTGGCTCCAAAGCCACTAAAGCAAAGCCTCCAAGGATGAGCATAAACATAGAGGAAAATATAAGCAATAAGCAATAAACAAGCAATAATAAATACAAGCAATCTGTTTCTTTAGGAAAAGAGCTAAATGTTTAAACCAGACAATTTTGTTGTGGAATCCAGGCTCGTCCACTTACTTTGACCTTAGGCAAGAGTCTTACACCCTACTGAGCCTTCTCATCTGAAATAAGCCAACATCACTCCCTTCATTGGGTTGTTGTGAGGATTCATTAAATGGTAGTTTATTGCCAGGCACACAATAAGCCCTCAGCATATATCAAACCCCTTCCTTCCCCATCTTTGAGCAAAACAGGTCATTTGTCATCTGAGTGGGAAAATGTCTTGTTCTCAAGAAGGGGCATGCCACTTCTTTAGTGATGACAACTTAAAACTTACAAAACAAAGAGCAATCCTGACAGGACTCTCACTGATAAAAAGGGGTAAAAAGCCTGGAATTCCCCGCACACTGTTGCTTGCTTTGTGTAGACACACGTTGACAGCCTACATGATGATGGGAAGATCACGGGTTCATCCAAGTCCATTTTGCCTGGTATGTGATCCAAACGACCTGTCTGTTTTAATTTCAGGAGTGGTCCCTGCAGGCACACACACTTCGCTTCTTCTGCCACCCCTGTTGGGGCATGCTTCCTCTTAGGCCTCAAGAAACAAAAGAGCTCTCAGTCAAACAATTTATAGTTGTTGATCCCAGTGGATTTCCTAGGGATCAGCAATTCCCCCAGACTGGAAGTAACCAATAACTTGTAAGATATTTCAAGGCAAACACCTCATCTGTTTCAGTTGCTGATATCTCTCCAACACCTGGAAAAGCACCTAGACCCAGCACCTTGTGAATCTCCTGCAGATAATCATGGAACGAATGACATATCACCCATGATCTGGTATTTATCACAACCTAGCTCCTACAAATTACTAGAGTCTCTCTTATTGGCAATATACTGAAAACCATGGGGAAATGTAGGCATGAGAAACTCAAAGATCCTGACCTAAGGCACTGCAAGGGCAAGAAGGGGAGGTACACATGGTATTTACATAACTTTCTACAGAGAAAGTCAGACCCTGAGAAGAACTGCTCCCCACCCCACTCCATCCCTGCCAGACTTTTACAGAGGCCAGCATCACTCTTGCAGTCTAACCAACATCCCTACCAGAAAGGTATACAGATTGCCTAAACTATCATAAACCTGGGCAATGTCTCCATATAACTACTCAGAAAGCATTAGAGCCTCCAGCAGCTGACGGTAGGTGATCTAAGAGCCTTCTCTCGTGTAGCACAGGACATACTAACAAAGAGCAAATAATTTATTTGTATTGATTCACCAGCAAACATTTGATCATATCTCCTTTCCTTCCTTTGGCCAAGAATCCATGGCCACAGTCCTGAAAAATTTATTTTTGGAAAAATACCTCTGTAAAAGTAAGTTCCTCATATATCTTAGCTATAAGCAAAAGAGTCCAGGCCAGAGAAACTTGCCAAGAAAAAGGGAAGAGGGACAGAGCAATCCCTTCTTTTGAGTTGACTCTGGTCAAAACAATCCCCCCTCCATAAGAAACAAACAAGGTGTGCTTGGGAATTAAAGCCTCAATTCTGAGATCTCACTGTCAGATATAGAATCAGAAATTTGGGACAGATCAGCTTCCTGTTCTAGAGAAGAAGCCAAAGGAACTGGCCAGACTCCAGGCCAAAGAAAAGAATAAAAAATAAAAGGGGCGGAGAGAGGAAGGGAGTAAAAAAAAAAAAAAAAAGGAGCACAAAGAAGTTTGGGCTTCACAATAGCCTGAGCTGGCATGAAAATGCCCAAAGTTCAGCACTGCTTTCATTCAACCTTGAAGGTTAAGTAAAGAAAGGTATTTCATTCCAATAACCTTGTATTGAGCATCTACTATGTACTGGCTGTGCTTCAGATACTGGTATATGTTAAACATAATTTCTTCCCTCCAGATACTCTCTGATGGGTGAGAGACAGGCAGGTACGCACATATTTAATTTAATGTGATTTCTGCATTAACAAGGACACTTATTGCTCCAACTCAAGGACACTGATGACTCTTTCAATCCTATGGTACCGAGACTCTTCCTATCTCAGAATATACTGGAAAACAAAGGGAAAAATCAGGAGAAATATATTTTCACTTTAACAAGCCTGGTCAGTTCAGGCAGACACAGAGAACTTAAAAACTGAGGTTCAATGTATTCAAGGACACCTAGAAGGAAGCCATGTGCTTTGAAACCACTGAATGTCTTGATGTTCCACAGACAGGTAGCAGAGACGGACTAAATTTTTAGCCAATTTGTTGTCTGAGCAGCAAGCAGACATCTAGAAGACCCAGAAAGGAACAGAAGCCCTCCCCCCCCCTCTGTGTCTCTAAAATCAGCACATGTTCTTTTCTTCCTGTCCCTCTCTGCATCCAACTACCTACTCTTCAAGCACCAGCTCAAGCCCAGACCCCAGCAGGAAGTCTCCTTATTGCCCCAGCCCCCATTCATCTCTCCATCCTTGGCCCAGATTTCCCCACATCTCCCATCCCACAGGCTTACCTTACAATTTGACCCTCACACATTCCCTATTGAGTGGTGGGGGTCTCTGTGGCTTCCTTGGAGCCTAGACAGATCTTTGTGACTGCTTCAACAAGTAGAATATAGACAGAGACTGATGTTGCTGAAGATACACAATGTGTAACATGAGGATGCAAATGACACTGCACAAGCTAGACTAGTAATGTCAAGGAAATCAAAGTCATCGATACTGCTAGGCTGCTAAATCAAGTCTGACCTGAAGTCATAAACCTCTAGTCTTTTCTGTCAAATAAGTTAATAAATCTTCCTTTTGTTTCAGCCTATCTGTGTTCCTAACTGTTCAACTTGAAATACTTCTCCCATCTTTTAAGCCTCAGATCAAAATTACTTCCTCCACAAGGCCAACCCTAACTCCTCCGGACAGATTACATTGTTCTTTCTTTTGTATGACTGCTGATGCATCCTAACACTATGGAAACCACATATTGGATTATAACATTTATATTTTATCATCTAACTACAGTCTGAGATAGATATTTGAGAGCAGGTTTTAAACTTCTTGACATTTGTTATCAATCAATACATAAACAGGCAAATGTAACCTTACATGCATAAGTTTAATCTCTTACATGATCAATCAATAAATAAACAAATGTAACCTGACATGCATAAGTGTTGTTAATAAACATCTGTTAATAAATAAATATTCTTAGGATGAATAGTAGCCAATTGATACATTCCAGTTAATGATAAAAATGGCAATAGGGCTGGGCTCGCAGCTCAGCCTGTAAGTCCAGCACTTTGGGAGGCTGAAGCGAGTGGATTGCCTGAGCCCATGAATTTGAGACCAGCCCAGGTAACTTGGCGAAAACTTGTCTATACAATAAATCAAAAATTAGCTGGGTGTGGCAGTGTGCCCCTGTAGCTCTGGCTACTTCAAAGGCTAAGGCAGAAAGGATCACTGGAGCCCAGCAAGTCGATGCTGGGGTAGCTATGATTGTGCCATTGCACTCCAGCCTGGGCAACAGTGAGACTCCAACTCAAAGGCAATAGAACTGGAAGTCAACATTTGTATCCATGAATTTATTTTAGCCTCACAACAATCCTATGAAATGTGTCTAGTATTGTTCCCTTTTATTTCAAGAATGAACTTGAGTTTTAGAAGGATTAAGTGACCAAGCAAACATCCACAATATGTAAATAGCAACACTTAATATAATATACTCTTACTCTAAAATATCTGACTTTTCCCTCCTCGGTTTCAAATTTCACCTCCTTACTGATTAGAGAGTATCAATTAAATCAGCAATTCTGCACCCCTGAAGTGACCACCGCAGCTTGGCTTATACAAGAATCCATTTATTATGCAGCCATAAAGAAAGACAAACATATGGACTTCACAGCAACTTGGGTGAATTTAGAGTCGATCATACTCAGTAATCACAGGGGAAAAAAAAAAGAGTACCATATGTTTTCACTCATAAAAAGACCTTGAACAATTATTGTAATACTATAAGAAAACCATTGGCAATAGTGGGAAACTGTCAGGGGGACAGTTTTGGCAGGTGAGGGAAACAGCTGGGGGAGAAGGGCATACCTCATCAACAAAGGTACCTGCATAATCAATGCTTGTATACCTAACCTTGAATTGTACCCCACATCTTTATAATAAAAAAGAGCCCATTGGAATCTCCTCAAGGCTAAGTTCAAAGCATACCCAACAAAATTCTCAAGACAAGATCACAAACTTAACCTCAAGCCAACTTTTTATTCTAGACCCAGTGGTTAAAGAAGACACAAGAAACTGCAAGTCTGATTTTATAACTCAGCTTTTGCGAGTAAGGGCCATGACATTCCCTTTCATGTTTCCCACCTGCCTCTCTACCCTCCTAAAACCTGAGTCCCACCTCCAAGTGTTTGTCTTCCTCCAGGCCATGTACCTGACAAGGCTTAGATGTCAGGTTCTAGTTTTCTTCTAAAATTGAAATTTGGACTCAGAAGAGTAGCTTCCCTGAGGACAGAGTGTGGATCAATGGAACGGGAAGAGTCACACCTGCCTCCCACTGCCCACACACTGAAGGGTCCAACTGGACAGTATAGGGTATGGTTCTGCTCCAAGGGGAAAAAAGTAAGCTCAGAATTACAACACAGGAATAATTTAACCAAGAACCATTTATCTGGCATGTAAAATGTGCCAAGTGATTATCAGATGTTGAAAGCATATGAGAAAAGAAGATGTGGGGAGCTTACCGGGAGTGTGAAGATGTATGTACATAGGGGGGGACAAAGAGAGAAAGAGGCAGACACATGAGTATCCATGGATAGACAGACAATAGACAGATATAAAAAGATATATAACATGCACCAGGTAAGAATCTCTCAAAATGTGGCTCATGACAACTTAAACCAGATTTGCCTGAGGAACCTATTTGAAGAAATGCAGTTTCTGATCGTCACCCTTCATGCACTGAGTGCAGGCTAGAAGCAGGACCTGGTGATCTGCATTTTGCAAACTACCCAAGTGATGCTTAGACTCACTGAAGTGCATCTCCTCAGAATTTTCAAGTGGATTCTTGAAAATCCACAGCATCTCAAATGCAAAAAAGTCTGTCACCATTTGCTCTTTGGTGACAGACTTTTGGGGAAATTGCTCTTCCCCCAATCCCATTCCCATCAGGAATTGCCACATATGAAATACATGCTCTCAGACACAGGTGGGAGCTAAACTATGGCTCTGCAAAGACATATACAAAATGGTACAATGGACACTGGAGACTCAGAAGGAGGGGAAGAGGAGGGTGAGGGAAGAAAGATTACCTCTCTCTGGTACAATGTACATTAGTGGGGGTGATGAGTACACTAAAAGCCCAGACGTTTTACCACTATACAAAGAACCCATGTAACCAAAAAACACTTGTACCCCTAAAATTAATGAAATTGGAAAAAAAAAAAAAAAAATTTCCACATAGCTATTAACCTTTTCAATTTTTGCTCATTTTATCTCCAGCTTGAATAGCTATTTCTCCACAGTTTGGATTCGTTTTGATTTATTTTATTTTGTTCTAATCATTTTGCAAAAAGGTACCACATAAACAACAAGCAGTGGAAAACTGAATAGGTCCCATGTGTGAAACCTACACATAGCTAGGCCCCCTGGCAAGCTTTTATTTGTTCTTACATGCCAACTTAGAAGCAGGCTGGTTCAAATTCCAAATTGGGACACACAGTTAATATTCTGGTGGGCTAAGAATAATCAGAACAACCCACATTAAACTGGCTAATACCAAGGGAATAAGGGGTTAGAATCATTCTGGAGATAAGGGCTCTATGGAACTTACCAAAATCCCACCAGAGTACAGGAAAGTACAGAAAAACAGGAGATCTTGTAGGTGCTTGTACGGGGCTGTACAAGACTTGGAAGGGAGAAGAGAAGGGCTGGGAGACTGCAGGTCCCTCTCTGTTTCTCTTGCTGTTTGAGGAAGGCACTGTCCAGTCCACCTCTTCCCCTAAATTACTTCACCAGATTCAGGTGCTAGAGGACCAACTCCATGCAAAAAATTATATCCTCTCTTATTCCCAACCTCCAGTTTCTGGGAAGGGATTCCAACTGGCTTAACTCAGGTCAGACACTCACTTCTGGAAACATGAACCTCTGCCAAGAGGGTGGGCCATATTTAACAAAAGAGTGAGTCATATTTACAAACAACTGTCACAACTCAACACAGTAATTATGGAAAAAATGTGGAGGGGAGGTAAGCCAGTAGGAAGGCTGCCTGTGAGCAAATGACACAGCACAGTCCTGACAAACCAATTGAGAATGGTGTTCATGTTGACACATCCATGCAGATGGGGTGACCTGCATGCCCAAACACATTTAATAATTCAAGGCATTAAATGAGAAGTGTTATATCTGTGAAACGGCCGGAAAGTCCAAAAAAAAAAGATGGAGGAAAGTTTACGGTTTCACATTTTTTGCCTTCAAACTTAACACAAAATTCTAATACCCAAAACAGTGAAGTACTGGTATAAAAACAGACATAACGATCCGTGGAACAGAATGAACCACCCAGGAATCAACATACACATGTATTGCCAAATTCATTCAGTATGAACAGGGTAGTCTTTTGACATTTCTCAGAAAAAAGAATACTCTTATGCGAGAGAATAAATTTGAACCCTTGTCTTGCACCATAAAATTTTTAACAGTTACAGCTGAAACCATAAAAACCCTTGGACAAATACTTAGAAAGAAAATTTCATGACAGTGATTTTGTCAATTATTTTTTGTTCACACCAAAAAACAGGCAGAAAAATAGAACAGACTTCATCAAAATTAAAACTTTTGTGGGACAACCTTCCTTCGGGTTCCCTCCCTCTGCAGGAGCTTTTCTGTCTTAACTCCTGCTTTCAAAAAAAAAAGCTTTTGTATATGAAAGAACACTCCCAACAGAGAAATTAGCAACTCAAAGCACAAGAAAAAATATTTTGGAATCACACCTCTAAGTGATCAAGACAGGACATTATGTTTAAACGCCTATAAATTAACAACAAAACAGTAAAAAAAAAAATCTTGCTCAAAAATTGGAAATTAACCTTGAACAGATAGGTCTTCCAAGCACACAGCCAGTAAACAAATGACAAGATGCACATCAACACTAAGTTTAGGGAAATGTGAATAAAACAACAATGAACAGCACCTCATTTACTCAAGATGAATAAATTCTAGAGTCCTGCTTCACAGCACCGTTTATAGCTGGCTTTCCTGTAAATACACTTAAAAACCTGTATAGATTTCCTGTTGCTGTTCTCATGACAACAAAAACAAAACACAGCAATACAAACAAGATATAATGAAATTCCACTACATACCCACAATATGACCATTAGGAAAAAAGAATAAAACGTAAAAGAGAAAATGCTAAGGGGGATGACAAGAAAAAGAACAAAACAAAGCAATACCAACAAGATATAATGAAACTCCACTACATACCCTAATATGACCATTAGGAAAAAAGAATAAAACGTAAAAGAGAAAATGTTAAGAGGGATGTGAAGGAATTGGACCCATTAACAATTACTGATGATTACGTAAAACAATGAATCTTCTATGAAAACACCTATACCACTTTCCTAAAAAGTTATGCATAACACACCACAAAATCCAGCAATTTCGTTTGTAGCAAACGTCAAAAACCAGGTGAGAAAATGCAAAAAAATGAGAGCTTCTAAACTCACCGTTTGTGGTCAATGTCCAGGAGCGGCCTCACCAAAGTTCCCTCCTATGCTCTCGGGGACACCAACACTGCAAGGCCTGAGGCCCAGGGGGCCAGGCTTGGTGGCCTGAGGCGCGCTGGGGGCCCGGCTCCACAGCAGGCCGCGGTGCCAGGGGGCCAAGTTCCGTGGTCAGCGGCTGCCCTGGTGCCCTGGCAGCTCCGCGGTCTTTGGCTGTGCTGGGTCCCGACTCTGTGATCCGCGGAGGCGGCGCGGAGAGCTAGGCTCTGCGGTCTGTGGCAGTGGGGAGCACCCGGCTCCAGGGTCCGCGGCAGTCATCTACTCAAGGGCTCCGGCTTCTCTGTCTGAGAGCCAGGAGCGACCTGGATTAGCCTTTGGCGGCGGCGCCGGGGCCTAACTCAACTCCTCCGTCTGTGGTCTTTGGTGCTGGGGTCCCCGCGGCTAGGTCGGTGGCGCAGCAGAAAGACAGGCTCTGTGCTTCTGGGCAGTGCGGGGGACACGGCTCGGCTCCTCTGTCGTCGGCCACCTCCGGGGGGCGGCGGAGCCAAGAGTCGCGCTCCGCAGTGCGCAGCCGTGGGGAGCACCCGGCTCCACGATCCGCGGCGGTGCAGAGGGCTGGCTCCGCGGTTGACAGCTAAGCTGGGGCTCCCGCTCCTCCGTTGGCGGAGATGCTGAGGGGCCTTGCTTCACAGCTGGCGGCGGCACTGGGGGCCCGGCTCTGCAGTTGCAGGCTGCGTTGGCTACCTCGCTCCACGGTCGTCAGGGGGGGTCGCCCGGCTCTGCGGTTGGCCCGGAGTGAGGGCTCCAACGCCGCAGTCTGTGGAGGCGCGACGTGTCTGGCTTCGCAGTCAGCACGGCCGTCATCTGCGCATGGGCCCAAACTCCTCTGTCTACGGAGGCTCGGAGGGTTTGGTTTCCCAGCCTGCAACTGCCGCGGGGAGTCCGGCTCCGAAACTGGCAGCGACGTGGGGAGCCTGGCCTAGCGGTCCTTGGCTGCCCTGGGGGCCTGCCTCCTCGGTTGGCGGCGGCGCAGGGAGACAGGCTCAGCGGTGCGCGGTGGTGGGGACCACCCCATTCTGGGGTACGCAGCTGTCAT
This sequence comes from Cephalopachus bancanus, assembly GCA_027257055.1. Taxonomy (NCBI): domain Eukaryota; kingdom Metazoa; phylum Chordata; class Mammalia; order Primates; family Tarsiidae; genus Cephalopachus; species Cephalopachus bancanus. The sequence goes on along the minus strand of JAPVLO010001580.1, from coordinate 16,135 downwards.
CCACGTGGGGGCTCCAGCTCCTCTGCGGAGGCGCGGAGGCCTGGCTTCGTGGTTGACAGAGCTCAGGAGGCCCGGTTCTTGGGTCTTCTGTCTTTGAATCTGGGGTACCGGCTCCTCACTCTGCAGCGGAGCAGAGAGCCAGGCTCTGTGTTCCGCAGCGGTGAGAAGGCCCCGAGTCCACCATCCAAGACACTGTTGAAACCCCCAGCTTCTTGATCGTAGGCGCGGGGGAGGCCGGTTCCACGGTGCACGGCGGCGTGGGGAGCCGTGCTCTGCGGTCGTCCGCTGCACTGAGGAACTGGCTCCGCGGCCTGGGCGCGGGTTGCCAGGCTCTGCGGTAGGAAGCGACGCGGGTTGCCAGGCTCTGCGGTCCACAGCAGTGCAGAACACCCCAATCCGCGGTCGGCGGCGGCGCTCAGGTCCAGCAGTCGTCAGCTATGTAGGGCCTTCAACTCCTCCATCTGCGGAAAAGGGTGGTGGGGGCTGGCTTCACAGTCGGCGGCGGCGCAGCGGGTACGGCTCCGAGATCGTCAGCGCGGCGAGCCTGGCCCTACAGTCGGCGACACGGTGAAGGCTGGCTTCACGGTGGGCAGCGGCGTGGGGAGCTAGGCACTGTTGTCATCAGCTGCGCTGGGGACTTGGCTCCCTGGTCTTCGGAGCAGGGCTCCTAGTTCCGCGGCGGGCGGGGACGCGGGGAGTCAGGCTCTGCGGTCCCTGGCGGTGGGGACCGGCTCCGCGGCGGGTCTTCTACGCGTGAGCTCCAGCTCCTCTGTCTGCTGAGGCTGGAGGCCTGGCTTTGCTTCGCGGTGGGCGGTGGAGCAGGGTACCGGCTCCGCAGTCGTCTGCTGCCTTTGGGTCCTGACTCTGCAGTAGTGGGGGGGCGGCTCCGAGGATCGGCAGCCGCGCCAGAAGCCCGGCTCTGCGGTCCGCAGCAGTGGCGAGCACCTGGTTCCAGGGTTTATGGCCGTCATCTTGGCAGGGACTCCAACTCCTCCGTCTGCAGAGGCGCGGCTGGCCTGGCTTCACGGTTGATGGTGACACGAGGGTCCTGGCTCAGATCTTTGAAGTTGGAGTATTGGCTGCTCAGTCTGCAGCGGCCGTGCAGAGTCAAGAGGCTTCCGGCTTCATAGTCGTCTGCTAGCAGTCCCTAACGCAGCTGGGGTCCAAGGTCGGAGGGGTGCGTGGGCTCCGGAGGCCGGCTTAATGGTGGTCAATTACACTGTCTAGGGTTCCTCCCTCTGCGGAGGCCTGTGGCTTCCGGGCATCTGGTTGGGGGTGGTGCAGGGCGCCCTGCATGTTTCCCCACCCCCCATGTTTTGTGGACACAGCACACCAACAGAGAACTCATGCGGGCCTGAAGGAAGTCACACTAACTCCACAGACACATTTATATCCATCATGGTGAATAGTTTCAGTTTAGCTGTGACATGGATGTGCAAAACCCAGGAATCCTCTGTGAACTTTACTCGCCTTATTCACGGTAGGAATAAACTTAAATTTATAAATTTTCCATGGAAGAGTTGTTTTTTGTTTTTTGTTTTTCACAAACCTCCCTTGAATGAGAAGTGGTTTCATTTGTAACAATTCTTTTGAAACTTTGCAAGAGTGCAGAACTGCCTCAATTTTCAGGAACAGAGAGCTACAAAACTGCTATGAAAATAATAAAAAGCCAAAATATAGGCTCCAAAGCAAAGAAATGCTATTGTGTAAAATCTAAATTAGCTCTCAGCCTTCTATTTCTTTTTAAATCACAGTGACATAATTTAGTAGAAAAAAGGCAATGCTTGTATTTATTTGTCAAAACATTCTTACATAAAGATGAAATAGTATCTTTTGAGAGTAGAAAACACCATAAATGCTGAAATTAAGCCTTATATTTACTTTCCTGTTTTGCACACTTCCCTCATAACACAGATAGTGATAGTAGTGTTAAATAAATGTTGAATGATTTATTGGACAAATTGGGAAATTTAAACAAAAGAAAATGTAAATGTGACATTTCATTATAGGTAACTGCAAGATTCAAGAATGTTAAACAAGAAGTAGTCCAGTTTTGGGGGGGTTCCACTTTGTATTGTGCTTTTTTTAATTGGATGAAGTTATTTTATTTTTGATTGTTTGCTCTGGATAGTTCTAATGCCTTCTTTTAAACTAAACACATAGGTACACTCAGATGTATGCAACCGTGTGTACACTGCATGCAGTAATAAATGCTGACATCCTCAGCCTCCACTCTGCTGATTTTCAGTGTGAAATCTGTGCCTGACCCACTACCACTGAACCTGTCTGAGACCCCAGAGTCCCTGTTGGAAACCTTATAGATTAGGAGCTATGGAGACTGGCCTGGCTTCTGCAGGTACCAATCCAAATAGGTGTTTCTGTCGCTATGCAGGAGGCTCTGACTAGACCTGCAGGAGATTGGAGGCTGGCTCTCCAGGTGACAGGCAGGGAGAGTGGAGTCTGGGCCATCACAACATCCCATTCATTCCTAAAATAATGAGAGAGAAGTTCAAGGTTATATATAAATATTATTAGCACGTTTCAGATTTATCTTGTGATATTGATTTATGGTTAACCTTTTTTATAAAATTTGATTCATGCCATAGGAAATCAACAATGTAAACTAAATCCAATATTCATAATGCACAAAAGACCATTATGTTTTTTAAGATAGTAATCCAAGCACTGGTCATTGATCATTTTAGGAGTTTCCTAACAATCAAGGACACAATATGAATTCCCTTCCCTTAAACGTAGGATATAGGCTTCTACCACATGGTTAGAATACAAATACGAAGCAGAACTCACCCTTCCTCCCAATTCCCTTCTGCATCTCCCTTCTGTCCTTACCAGGGACCCAGAGCATCAGCAACCCCAGGAGCTTAGCTGGGAACCTCATTTTGAGCTGCTGAGCTGAGGAGTCCTAATCAGTACAGACAAGATTACAGCAGAGCTTTTATCACAGACTCATAAGGGAAGATCCTCCCTGGGGACACTATGCAAATCCCCTGGTGGGTCCAGTGGTGTGAAATGAGTCAGTAAGAGTTGGTGTCTCTCTTGTCAGCAAAGCTGACAGTAGGTATACATAAACGGACATACAGTGTGAAATAACATGGAGAAATCCATCACAAGAGTCTGTCCAGAGGCTGATATGTCAGTTACTACTCAGAGGAAAGGGTCACTGGGAAGGGGCTTATGTGTCACAAAGAAGCACAGTAGGGAGTCTTTGGGTCAGGGAGCTCCAGAAGGCAGCATTGGTTTGGGATTTTCTTAACCTAGGTTTATCTATGGCCAGCAAGTATGGGTAAGATTTTTTGAAATATGGACAGCAAGCATTCTTTAGATATATAGGGGTATACTTATTTGTGATGTTTTAGAAATGATTTGATTGTAAAATACGAATTTGACCCAAGTCATTGAGAAATCAACTTGAATTTAGAAATAAAGAACATGGGGCCAGTGTACACAGGTCACTTTTTGCCTATTTATGTAACACCATTGCACATTCTGTAGACTTTGTCCAATAGACTATATGAGTCCAAACCTGCACTGCTTTGAATGAGACTGGGATCACACAGAGGTCTTTTCCCCACCTGAACCTCAATCAAGGTGGGCTTTGTCTGTTCATTTGTTTTCTTTCATGAATCAAGGTGAGAGTCTGTCTCTGGGAGAGAATTGAGACCAAGCCACCAGCAGAGGAAGCTTACCTCTGTGAAGCTGCAGGTCCCTGATCTAGATTCCTAGTTCCCAGGAATCTGGGATTAAAGCTGTCCCATTTTCTCCCTAACTGAAAATTGACACTCACTGGAGCATAGGTTTATGGATAAATACTCTGGTACACAGAAAGCTCAGAAGGATCCATTGATCCTGCACATGTTCTGCTTCTGAGCATCTTGCTCTCAAACACTGAAATAAATAGGGTTGTTTACATCTTTGATCTTTCTATATCTTCAATTCCTATTCTAGATCTTTCTAATCTGATCTTGGTTCCAAAAGTTTGAATTATTTTGTTATTTTTTTGGAAAAAAAATTAACATCCTGTACATGGAGCTATGAAATTAATTGGTGGACCTTTCTTCTGTGTAAAATAATCCTTTTTCAGAACCTATCTCATCCCTCATCTAACTGCACAATGTGAACAATGATCCCATTGTCTCCCTGAGGATTCTGTGTTTTATTTATTTTCTCTCAATTCCCACCTTTGAATAAAGGGGCTTCTGACCTCAGAAGTAGGTCTCCATAAAACCATAGCTTGCCTGAAAGGTTAATCATTGTTTTTCACTATTTAAGCAACAAGTTTTTCCTTGTGAATTTATTTTATTTTATTTATTTATCTATTTATTTTGAGTTGGAGTCTTACTCTGTAGCCCAGACTGGAGTGCAGTGGCCGCTCCCGGTCACTGCAGCCTCGAACTGCTGGGCTCCGGCGATCCTTCCGCCTCAGCCTTCCAAGTACCTGGAATTATAGGTGTGTGCTACCACGCCCAGCTAATTTTTTGATTTATTGTAGAGATGAGGTCTCACCAAGTTGCCCAGGCGGGTCTCGAACCCACGGGTTCAGGCAATCCACTCACCTCAGCCTCCCAAGGTGCAGGATTACAGGCTGAGCCACCGAGTCCGGCTTCCTTGTGAATTTATAATAAGACCTGGTTTACTTGAGAGATGGAAGTGAAGATCCCAAGAAGATTCTGGTGAGTAAATTGGGGATTCTAGTATTTTTAACTGACTTGAATCTACCATTGATATGAGAAATTGCATGAATATATCAAGATATTAAGAGAAAATAATTTCTTTTAATTTTAATTTAGCTAGGATAATTTGAATAGGATAATTTATCAGTAGAAAAATTGGGACTATAATTTGAGAATTCTTACTCTCATAGTTTTTTTCTTTCATATTAAAGTTTCAAGAACCAAAAAAATTGTACAAATTAATTAAAAATATAAAATTTTAAGAATCTTAGGAAAAATCAGGGATCAAATTAAATGATTAAACTGACTTTAAAATCAACTAAAATTCTTACTTTCATCTTCTGTTTAAAAAGTCAAAAGTATCCCGCGCCTTTGGGAGGCTGAGGTGAGTAGATTGGGCAGCGAGACCTCATCTCTACAATAAATCAAAAAATCAGCCTAATAAAATAAAATAAAAAGTCAAAAGTAAACAAGAAACAGACAAGAGATAAATGAATTATTTAGGTCTCACTTCTTGTTTTATAACAAAAACAGTAATATAATAATACGGTGTCTGCACTGACAACTGGAAGTGGGGACTCTGCCTATGGCAGAGGTCTCAGCTCATGATAGTGAACTTCACTTTTTCTTGGTCTTTCCTGGCCAAGAGTCAAGGATCTCCCAAATTGTAAATGCTCTGCGAAGCATCAACTGCCCCCACCATTCAGTACTTCTAGGAATTGGCTCTTCTAAAATACTTCCTAGCAAGAGAATGAAAGATCAGTAATAACATAAAATGAATTCTAACCTACAAAAAAGCAGTAAAAGGATGAAATGATGAAGTGTAACAGAGAACTAGAGGCATGATCACTTCATAGAAAGTGACTTGGTCAGATTGTACTCATATGTAATAGTCTTTCACTAGTAAATTAGGAATATCCTCAATTTCAATTTTGAAATTCTAGTAGCCTAAGTGGAATTTAAAGTTGAGTGTAAGAATATCTATCATATGGTCATCCTAGGAAATCTGATTGTACAAAAATTATCTATAAAGGCAAAATAAAAGAGAAAATCCTGCATATGCTATGGAAAATTAAAGCAAATATTTGTTAGTAAATAATAATCCTTAGTATGCCCTTAAACAAGAAAAACGCTTTTTGTTTCTTCTTAATTCTAAGGTATTAATTTTAGTCAAAGTAATTTTTCTTGAGTTCAAATTAGACTCACTGTTGGTCAAAGTGTTCAACTTACTGAGAACTTACAGATAAAAACATAAGAAATAATGAAAAACCTTTTCTAAAATTTGCTGCAACACTAACATGTGCAGAGAGAGAGACAAAATTTGCACAACCATATACGTGGCATTAAAATCCTTAATTTGTTAGGCACATCAAGAAAAACACTTCTCAGTAGGACTTGGAACAGGATAAATATATCTACTGAGAATTTGACTTGAGTACCTTAGTGAGTTACTGACAAAAGGACCAGGTGAAAATAGGTACAATATAAGCAAGGACATCAGAGTGTCAAATTTTATACCCATCTCCTTAAAGAGCCAATCTAGAAATTGCACCAAGACAAGGAAAAATATCAGGAAATTACCTGAGAACTGCTTGTGACTTCCCGGTCATATTCTGGCTGTGGATAGAAGGCCAATTTCTGATGTTGCTGGGATTGCACTGCAGGTCATATTTACAGGCACTCAGCTTTATATCTGCCATCAAATGTCACTAAGTGGTTTCCCAGCTGATAAGCTAGGTGCAATGAATGTTCCATATACAGGGAGTAAATTCTGGTTTGAGATGACAGAAATACATATTCCTTTCTAGGGTGTTTAATTAACCCAAACTTCACCATCACACAATATACCCATGTAATAAACCCGCACATTTACCTGCAAATCAAAAATTAAAAATAAATTTTAAAAATAAAGACCAAATATTTTTGTAACTATTTGATGGCAAAAGGTAAGTCAAAGTGAGACTATTTATAATCTTTACCTCGCTTAGTGGGAATGTTTATATGTAACTCTGCAGGAAAATTAATGTTTTTTATTATAGGTACTTTTCCAGCTTCCACTGTGGTATTACATAGCATATGATATTTGTACCATGTTATCTTTCTTACAATTAAAAGAAGACTGAGAAGTCACAAATAGGGTCCTTTGGGTTCTGGAGGCAACACACTCCACACCTTGGAATACTGGTCTGTTCCACCAACCAAGCAACATGGATGTCAGCCAGACTTGAACGGGACCCTTGTCAGAAAAGGGCTTTGCAGCAGACCCAGCCTGCACTGCACACAGCCCTGACATTGGATCCAATGCAAATACAGAAGACTTGGACAATGCTAGCAACTATCTGGACACTATTAGCACTTAGAGAACACTCCACCTGTCCACAGCAGATTCCATGGTCTTTTCAAAACATTTGCTAAGATGTACCATATTTTGGGCCACAAAGTATTTCAATGAAATTAAATTAATTTTAATTATAAAAAATAAATTTTCAGAGACCAAGATAATTATATTAGAAATCACTAATAGAAAGTTGTTACAAATATATCAAAATATTTGAGAAATAAGTAGCATAGTACTAAATAATGCTTGGAATGAAGTAGAAACAAAAATAAAAATTGCAAAGCATTTTAAACTGAAAGAAATTACATATCCAAATTTGTGGAATGCAAGCAAGTGAATTTATGGTCCTGAAAATATAACAACGTTATAACAGCAAATTACAACAACATATACAACAATGCATTTTAGCTAAGGTGTTTTCAAAACAATTACCTTAACTCCACTTTAATATAATAGTAAGGGGGGAAAACAGCAACTTGTACTCAAAATAAGCGTATTTATCTTAAAAGTGTGATGATATGATAAGCATATGCCTGGTTTAGCAACATTGGAATCATATCAGTCTGGAATAAAAGCACACATTAGCAGCTTCACAAAAGAAAAACCTGAAAGTGGATGGGCAGAGTAACTCCTCAGAAAGAAATGGGAAATAGAAAAAGTCAAAACAAGATTTTTGTGTCATATTATTATGTATTGTACATGTGTAAGTTTCCTGTGAGATTTGACCTGCTTACAAGCCAAAAATTCCAAAATGCAGGCAACTTTACATACTTCTGATGGGTGATGAGAGTGCTGGTCACATGGCAAAGGCAAGAAGAAGTGTCCCAAAGATTATTAGTGGCAGCAGGTGATGTTAGGACATCCTAGCATCATCTCTCAGTTACATAGCAGAGTGTTCCTGCCGCTATGAGGACAGCAGCAAACTTTAGTGACTGTTTCAGCCAGGATGTGGCAGCCACTCCTGAGGCTCTATGGAGTGTGAGCAACCTATGCAGGGAGGAAGGAAGAGACTCTGGGAGACTGTCCGGGAGTGCCTCTGTCTGTGGATGATGCCTCATGTCCTGTTCCTTTAAGCCTCTCCAGCCATCTCCACTGGAGCCTACCTGTTGTGAACTCATCCTCTGGGCACCATAGCCACCCATGCCATCCTGAGAGACTGAACATCTTCAGAGGTTTGGTTTGGGGCCATTACATTTTGCAGGGTCCAGTGAGTGTGCTGCTCACAGGAGTAGGTACAGCATCTTCAGGCTCCACTGATGATTGTGAGAGTAAAAATCAATCGAATTTTAGTTGATTATGTTTCCCCACTTGTGAATATGTGTTGAAATAGACTCTGAAGACTTGTCATGTTTTCTTTGACATAATTAGCTAAAAATCATTTCTGACACCATATTTGGTCTGTCTGGTTAAGAATGCAAATTTAGCTGGGCTTGATGGTGCACTCCTGTAGTTCCAGCTACTCCAGAAGCTAAAGCAGAATGATGACTTAATCTCAGGAGTTTGAGGCAGCAGTGAGCCATGATCACACCACTACACATCAGCCTTGGTAACAAAGGGAATACTGCCTCAAAAGAAAAAAGAAAATGAAAGAAAGAGAGAGAGAGAGAGAAGGAAGGAAGGAAGGAAGGAAGGAAGGAAGGAAGGAAGGAAGGAAGGAAGGAAAGAAGGAAGGAAGGAAGGAAGGAAGGAGAGAGAGAGAGAAAGAAAGAAATAGGGCAGCCCCCTTGGGTCCCCTCCCACTCTGGGAGATTTTCTGTCCTTTCGATAAATCCTGCTTTCTCACATAAACAAACAAACAAATAAATAAATTATACTTGTTATGGAATCCATTTTCTTGAAATAAAAAAGATCTCGTATAATTTATTATCTTAAAGAAAATTAGAAATTGTTTATGTGGATTCAAATATTTTATTTTGATCATACTATGCCATGGCACATAGCTGTTATGCATAATTTTTTCAGAAATATCCTTAGAGCAATATTTTTAGTTTGTGCAATGTATTTATTTTGAGTATGTTTGAAACATTTGAATCTATGCAAAGCATATATTTTCTATACCGTTACTATTAGAATGTAGGAATTAGATTCCTTTTTAAGCATTTACATGTTTTATGAAAATAATGCTTTCAAGTATCATTTTAAAACATTTCATGAAAATATAGTTCCAAAATAGTCATTTATTTATGAAATAATATTTAAGTTTAATAGTGAAAGAAATTTTTATTCCCAGGGGCAATGATGTAGGAATGGAAAGGTCAATACAACCACTGCAAAAGGTAGGAAAAAGACTATACAAATAAAACATGAAAATGATTTACTAATGACATCAGAAAACAGTGGAAATAATGAGAACTAGTTGAGCCAAACTTCCACAATATAAAGAACCTTTGTGGTTGAATTGACACTCACCTGTTTTTGGTCCTTCTGCCATATTTGCCAAGTTTGTATGTGAACACATGTTCTGACTTGGCACAGAATGAGGAACACTCCTGGGAAAGGAAAATCTGTCTGAGACTTGGAGGTTGCAAGGTCAAGCTCTAACACATGGCCATTGTTCTTCTTGGCACATGTGCTAGGACAGTCATCATGCAGGCTGGGGGTTCTAGGCTAGAAGGAGTGAAAACCTCCCTCAGACTCAGGTTGCTGCCCTCATTTCTCAAGGCTGCAAAGACCATCCTTTATACATGTCTGAACCATTGGCATGATCTCCATTCCCACTGTTCCCCTGCTAGGGCAAGCTCTGCTGGGTTGGAAACTCTAGTGTGCCAGGAGCCATGTGAGCCTTGGTTAGGTCCGTATATAGACCTTACTGAGAAAGCCCAGAAAGGTGACTGACTGAAATCCATGTGTTGGATCATCTTGATTATTGAGAGGCCCCTGCCTAGTAATGGCATTCAGAAGACTGTTAACTTGGAAAACTATTGTTCTCCAACTTGGCCCATTTTGAAAGTTTCAGTCAGAGCTTTTCCTAAAGAATTTTGCCTCCAATTTTTCAACTGTGTTTTTCTAAGGTCTGATAAGCTTCGAAATCAGCACCCAATGTCATTGACTTGCCAATCATTCCTCACAAATTGACCATGCTATTTAACACCTGAATTTTACCCTCTATTGTGATTTCCATTCCTTCAGGACATAATTGACCTGTGAGTGGTGTGACATCTGTCCAGTATGTCTTTGACAAGTATCAAGGCAAAATTGTGTCTCCAAATTCAGAAATGATTCAGAAATGGAAGGTAATGCCTGGATTAACCTGGAATTGTAAACTTACATAGACATGAATACATGCAAATATAAGTATGTGCCACCAACATATATCATATATATGCACCTATACGTATATTATAAACATATATCACATTTTCATAAATGATGTAAATGTCATTTTTACTCAAATATTACTCAATTTTGATTTCTTCTTAGTATATGGATTACTAAGTATTCACACTAAGGACACAAATTTTTTTTTTTTTTTTTTTTTTTTTTGAGTTGGAGTCTCACTCTGTCACCCAGACTGGAGTGCAGTGGCTGCTCCCAGCCACCGCAGCCTAGACCTGCTGGGCTCCGGCGATCCTTCCGCCTCAGCCTTCCAAGTAGCCGGAATTACAGGCATGCACTACCACACCCGGCTGATTTTTTTATTTATTGTAGAGATGAGGTCTCGCTGCCCAGGCGGGTCTCAAACCCGCGGGCTCAGGCAATCCACTCACCTCAGCCTCCCAAAGGCACGAGATTACAGGCTGAGCCACCGAGCCCAGCTAGGACACAAATTTTTATAAAATACAATTATCAATTTTGATAGATGTGAAAATATTGTATTTGTAAGCACTTACAAAGTAGTGATTGGTAACCAAATACCCAAAACTCAGTGACTTTTAACACTAATTATGAATTTTCAACTTTATGTATTTTCATGCTAATTATCTGTCTGATCCAGGCAAGGCTCAGCTGGGTGGTTCTACTTCAGGGCACTGAGCTTACCTCAAATCTATGGTTCTGTTGGAACTAGTACTAAGGATGAAGGGCAGTGACTTTACAGGATACAACATTTTTATGGCATGATACGAGACTAACTGAATAAAATCCCCAAACCAAGATACACAGGCATATATGATTATGCTATTAGCAAATGGTAACATTTTTCATTCTTTACAATCTTGAAAAAAAGTTCAAATTTAATGTTCTATTAAGTAGGAAGTAAATATGGGTATATTTTTAAAACATGTGACTTTAAATAAAAATTTTCTTAGGTGACCTCAAAAACTTCATCTGACGTTTCCTGAAATGAGGCTTTTAAGTCTCATCTGTATCAACTGTTTAATTACAAAAATGTAGGTGATTCTGCAATTCTGCATTTGTGACATGCTCACAGTGATGCCAGTGATGCTGAACTCTGGACAAATTATGAGTAGAAAGAAAAACAATGCTGCATCCACATTTAGTTGTTTTTTAATTTTTATTTTTGTCAAACAATTTTTATTTTTAGATTATAGTTGTATATTTTATGTAATGAATTAAAATAAAATTTATCATTTTTCTGTTGACTCTAACTTGAAGTTTTTTTCCAATGGTCCCAACTTGCTGATGACACTTAGAAGTACATTCAAGTATGTTCTGGGGTCATCCTCTCAGTAGAATAATTATGAGACCTGGGAAATTAGTGAACATTCTGGGATGTCTGTTGTGAACTCACCATTATCACCATCACTCCTTTAAGCACATTCCTGAAATACTTTTCCTCTCTGATTTCTTAACAGTTCTATCTTCTGACCTTTTAAAGGTTTTTGTTTAAACACTGACTCCCTATACTAGAATAATTTCTCCTTGAAGAACCTAAGTAGCTTCTCCTTTGCTGTAAGAACCAACTATGCTATAACCCAGACTCCTCAGGTGTAGTGATCTTTACCTATTATTAAACCAGAAGTGATGGTGCCATGGCTACACTGCTGAACTGAGGTAGAGTAAGGAGACTTAAGGTGGAGAGGAGCCTCCCTGGCCCCCTCTACCAATATCTCCCCATGACCTTCAGAGTATGGCTGCAACTAAGAAATGCTCTCAATAGACGGAGGCACCAAGAGGAGCATCTGGGGCTGTCCAGCATCACGCATGTGATTTTCTGAGTGGTTTATGTGATGGTTTGTAACACTGTGGGAGTGTAGTCGTAGCCCTATTGACAATAATAATCTGTCATGTCTTCAGACTGTAGGCTTCTAGTGTTGAGAGTGAAATCTGTCCCAGACTCATTGCCACTGAACCTTGATGGGACACCAGTGTGCAGACTGGATGCATAATAAGTCAGGTTCTCAGACACTTTTCCTGGTTTCTGCTGATACCTGTATGGATCATTGTGAATGTCCTGACTTGGTCAGCAAATGATGGTTACTCTGTCTCCTAAGATGCAGACAGGGAGGATGGAGACTGGGTCATTTGGATGTCACATCTGGAACCTGAGATTAGAAACACACACACACACACACACACACACAAATTCACACAATCACGCTATAAAAGGATTTCCCTGAAAGACCAGGCAGTACTGTCCTCACTGGCTGAGTCCACCCCTAGTGTTCTTCCTCCTTATTTGAGAGCCAGAGCAGTAGGAGATTAAGAAGCTGAGAGCATGACCCTCATGTCCATGCTGAGTCCTGACTGGGACTGACTCCTGAACAGGGTGTGACCAGCCTATTAGTAAGTCTTCAGGGCAGTGGGCTATGCTCTGTGGAATATGCAAATCTGCCCAGCTGCTAGGATCACTTATCTAAATAACACTGCACTGGCCCAGTGTAACTCAGGTGTTCTAATATTCATCAGGGCAGCATATATTTGCCTGTGGTGAACCACTTTCTCACTGGGGCCACAGGGCACAGTCTACTGTCCTGTTAGTAGAGAGTGGTTTTGCTCAGCTCATTGTTCATGACCTGCTTTCTTTCTAGCTTTCCATCTAAGGCCAGGCTTCTCAGGGAAACATATATCAGAAACTGCAGGAAATTTTAGAAGTTTCTTGCATTTTGTACCAGTGGATATTACTGAGACCTGAGAAACTTCCTTTTAGGTCTGATACTCTGGAGTCCTTGCTGTTGTAAATCATCAGCCCTAACAACTAGAGATGCATTGAGGTATAAGCGTGATAGGTATTTAGTTGGGTATGTAGATAGATATGATGATGATGATAGGTAGATAGATGATAGAGAGATATATAATAAGGTAGGTAGATAGAATAGATGATAGATATTTTAAATTAAGAAGCAAAAAGAAATATAAATTAAATTTATAATATAAATATAAATTTATAATATGTGAAAATAGTGTCCTGCATGTATCCGGTCACTGGGTGTATGGCATGGCCAACCTGCTCCAGACATGTGAGTGTCATCCTCCATTTCTTTTTTTTTTTTTTTCCAAATGGGCATTTATTTGTACAGATACATAGAAATTATTCCCACTTAAAAAAAACACTATTCGTGACCCGCCTGGGCAACTTGGCGAGACTTCATCTCTACAATAAATCAAAAAATTAGCTGGGTGTGGTAGCACGCACCTGTAGTTCCAGCTACTTGGAAGACTGAGGCGGAAGGATCGCCGGAGCCCAGCAGGCGAGGCTGCAGTGGCCGGGAGTGGCCACTGCACTCCAGTCTGAGCAACAGAGTGAGACTCCAACTCAAAAAAAAAAAAATACTAAAAAATATACATTAACCACAGAAGTATTTACTCTGACTGGAAAGAAAACAAACATGGCTATTTTCAAAACAGCAATAAACACAAGAAAATTACATATATAAATCATGACAAGTGTACATCTCATTTTTGACAAAAATAAGTTCCATTTTTACATTAATGCTTTATTATCAATTTCCATACAGATCCTCTGACCTTATTTACATTTACTATGAAATTTCTATTAGAATGTATAACTCAAAGGCACTCAATTTAAAGGTTGTAAAGCCCTGAGCTTAACTAGGAAACAGGATTCCCAACTAAAATTAGAACATAAACAGTTTCAAAGATCAGAGATTATGAAAATTACAATACCTAGTACATAAATAGTTCATAACCTAACAAAGGTGTACAGAATGTCAAAGAAAAGACCACATAAGGCAAGAAATATCCTCAGACTCAAACTGATTTTCCCTCATTCAAGTTCATTTGCAGGTCTGAAGCTGGTTTTGTTGTCAAAATCTGAGGAAAACTAAATTTAAATAAAATAGCATGAAAACATTTAAGTTAAAAAAAGTTAGCTTAGTCTCCAAAAATATGGAAAAAGTATTTAATAATTAAAAACAAATATAGATTGAAAAGGGATTATAGGAGAAATCATAATGAGTAGGCAAAAAATTAAGAGGAAATAAAATTTATAATTTATAATTTGGTCATTCAAATTATTCCTTTAGCCAAATAAAAATAAATTTATAGATGGTAACTGAGGTTCACTAACATAAGGTAGGGAAAAAGTTTAAGCTAAAAATTAAATCTGTATTTTACTACAAAGAAATGAGAGATTTACCTACAGCAATTTTCTATTGATACTAAATTAAAAGCATGGGTTAACATCTTTATAACAAATGGTTTGACAGATGTTTTCTTGGCTTTAAAATGTTTTCTTCATAGATGCATATAAATGTAATGAGGATAAGAATACTCTTCTGTATTGTCTATGTAGTTCATAAAGCCTTTGTCATTGTTAGTCACCTTAGATGTGAATATCAGTAGGACCATTACATTAAAGCTGGCCTAAAAAGTTTTCAAAGTGCTACTGTTTCTGACTAATGAGATCCTCAGTTTTCTGGATTTTCTGGGTGACAATTATTTTCAGTTCTTTTTTCTGGTGATATAAACAAGAAGTTACAGCAGATATATAAAGGGAAGATCAGAAGCCTGCTGTCCAAGTTCATTACCACTTGTTCCTTTTAAAGTGCAAGTATTTGATAGCCAGTTGTTCTACTACTATCAAAAGAAGCCAAACGTAACCTAAAGGCTATGTTCCTTCGCAGCTGTAAACTGACAGATCCGCTACATGGCTGATTCAGTGTATTACGCTTGGAAATGATGTAACGATTGGTGTAAGTTACAAGTAAATCAAAGCCAAAGTTAAAACCCGTCCACTGCCAGCAGTATTCACCATCTTTGGCAAGATTTCTACCACACTTCATGCTATTTCCTTCTAGTTCTTCTTTATTGATTTCTTGAAGCCCCACCTCACTGTCTTGTTCTGCCCGCAGCATAGCAAGCCACTGCTGTTTATATACAGAGAAGAGCCATTCTGAAGGTACTAGAGAATCTTGTTCAATAATTCTTGCAGAAGTCAGATCACTAATAATATACTGCAACCTTAAATGTCTGAATACTGACACAAAAAATTTCCTTGTTCAGTTTCAAGAAAGGGCATACCTTCAAAATCTCTTTTCCGCTTAGAAAACCAGACATCTGTTTCCGTCAAAAGCTGTTTTAAAGACCCATTCCAAGAAGGCACAAGTTGAAGGAACATCCACTTTTTTAGTGCTGTGTATACATCCATTTCCACTTGCATCACAAATAAGTTAGATGAACCAATGAGCTGTTTCATGACGTTTATACTGAGTTCTTTTAAAAGTTCAACATCCTGGTGAGTCATCAAATTGTTCAGAAACCATCCAAGGCACTTTTTCTTTACAGAATCTAATCCATAGGTCCCTGCTGATGTGTAATAGCCACCTACAGTTTTCACATTAATTGTTTCCTTCATTGTCTCACCACACTGCTGTATTAAACCATCCAACTGCGGCATACTTGCTGCTGCCAAAATGGCAATAACTCGGCTGGGCTTTTTATTAAGACATCATCTCGACACAGTGAACCAAATGCAACCTGCAGTGCTTCAATATCAATATTCTGGTCAGGAATCTCCAGTTCAATAATTTATTCATGGTGGATTCTTTCCAAGAACCACTAAACATACTGCGGTCCAGGGGAGCCGTGGTCCATGGGCTTGCCGAGCACCCGCGTGCTGAGCCTGCCAGGGCCAGCCCTCCGCCCGCCGCAGCCGGGGGCCCGGGGCGGGGGCGGGGGGGCCGCAGCCCCAAGGCCGCAGGCCGGCGGCGACGCGCCTGGCCACGACTTCTGTTACTGCCCAGGC